>JAHRHZ010000078.1:14344398-14403353 GCA_024137785.1 Ginglymostoma cirratum | reverse complement strand
TTTCTGATGAAGGGTTTAGGCCCGAAACGTCAAGTTTTCCTGCTCCTGTGATGCTGCTTGACCTGCTGTGTTCATCCAGCCCCACGCTTGTTATCTCGGATTCTCCAGCATCTGCAGTACCTTTTATCTCTTTGCTATAACAACTTGGCAGGTTTGGCAGCATCAGTGGAGAGAAAGCAGGGGCTGAACCTCTTCAAGGTGGGTATACCTAGAAGAGATGTAGCAGTGAGTTAAATACTGAACAGGAAAAAAAAAACAAAGGAATGCATATGCTGGAAATCAGAAACAAAAACAGAAAATGCTGAGAAAACTCAGCAGGTCTAGTTTCTGGTTGTTTCTGTTTTCCAGCATCCACAGTTCTTTGTTTTTTTTTTGGTTTAATAATACTGAAAACTTGTGCTCCAGAGTTAGCCTGACCTTGAGCTAAGCTGTTCCAATGAAACTACAACTCTGGCATTGACCTGGGCATGTGGAAAATTGCTTGGTATGTTCTGTTCACAAAAAAATTCCATGCTGGCCAATGACTGCCCATCACCTTACTCTATGCAAAGGTATAGAAGAAATTAAGAGTTGTGAAGGAGCACGCACTCAGAAATAGCTTGTACACCAATGTTCAGTTTGTGTCCAACCCAGGACACTTGGCTCCAGACCTTAACACAACTGCATTCCAATTATCAGTGAAAGAACTAAATTCCAGAGATGAGATGTGAGTGATTGCCCTTGAGATCAAGGCGGTATGTTCTGAACATGGCATTAAAGGTGGGGAGGAAAAACTCCCCACTGGTTGAGGTCATACCCAGCACAAAGGAAGATAGTTGTTGTTGTTGCAGGTTGATCCATTCAGAGCCGGGACATTGCTGCAGGAGTTCCTGACCGTTGTGTCCAAGACCAAACCATCTTCAGCCACCTCATTAATGACTAACCTCTAACATAAGCTGGTAATTGCACAGGGTTCAACGTATGCGACTCCACAAAAACTGGAGCAGTCTATAATCCTATGCAGCAACAGCTGAACAACATTCAGGACTGGGCTGATAAGTGTTAAGTAGCATTTGCACCACACAAATGGCAGGCAATGACCTTCTCCAGCAAGCACATCTAACCATCTCCTATTGATATTCAGTGGCATTACGATCACTGAATCTCACACTGTCAACATTGTTGGGGTTGCCGTTGCCCAGTAACTGAACTGAGCCAACCTTCTACAAGTAGAGGCTAGAACTTTGCGGCGAGTAACTCATCTCCTGACTCTTCCAAGCCTGTCTCTTATCTGCAGGGGGCAGGTGTGAATGGGGAATGCAGTATCTTTTCAAAAGCATCTATATAAACTCAATCCAGAGAAGTCCAAAAATGTGCAGGTTAAGTGGATTGTCCATGCTAAATTTCCCCTAGTGCCCAGGGATGTGCAGACAAGGTGGATTAGCCATGG
This sequence comes from Ginglymostoma cirratum, assembly GCA_024137785.1. Lineage (NCBI taxonomy): Eukaryota > Metazoa > Chordata > Chondrichthyes > Orectolobiformes > Ginglymostomatidae > Ginglymostoma > Ginglymostoma cirratum. The sequence goes on along the minus strand of JAHRHZ010000078.1, from coordinate 14,401,924 downwards.
GAAATGCAGGGTTTTGGGGTGGGCATGGGTGGGATGTTCTTAGGAGGGCTGGTTGGACTCGGTGGGTGAATGACCTGCTTGCACACTGTAGGGTGTCTATAATTCTAACTTTGCTCATGTGAGAGAAGAAATTAAGTCATGAAGTACAATGCCATTATTGAACCAAGTCAAAATAGCTCGAGTTCACCTGTTGTGATGGTGCCAAAACCGATTGGGTCACACAGATTTCACATAATGAAGTCAGTGTGGTAATGAAAGTGGACTTGTATCCAATACTGTGACCTGAGAATTGTATTGAAAAAATTGGACACAAGCCCGGTTTTTCACAAAAATCAACTTGCTAATGGGGTATTGGCAATTTTTTTTCACCAAAAGAGCTAAAGGGATCTCAACTTTTGTAATACTAGATGGACTTTGTACTGATAAAGTCATGCCGTTTTGAATGAAAAAGCACTGGCAACATTCCAGTGGTTAACCAATAAAGCAAGCAAAGGACTTGGTCATTGTACTGTTTACATCAACAATTTGGTTACTTTTAGCCAAATCGGAGGAGAACCTTTTACACCATTTGACTAAACTGTTTGATCAGCTACAAAAAAGCCAATTTGGTGATAAATGTGGCCAAGAGTGAATTTTCCAAGGCCAAGGTGACTTATTTTGACCATACTGTGGGATAAGGCCAACTAGCACCTCAAGAAGTTAAAGTACAGGTTACTTTGGACTTTCCTGTTCCCTAGATGAAATGTGAACATTTGTGTTATTTTGGCATGAGCCTGTTCCACTGCAAGTATGTTCTAAAGTTTAACATTGTTGTCTCTTTACCAAACTTGTTGAAAAGGACAGAAAGTTTTGAATGGAGGCAAGAGTGCCAAATTGAAAATTTGAAAGCTGTGTTAACAGCTGCAATGGGTTCAACTGCATAGAATCATGTGAGGCGCCTCAGTCTGGCTGTTGGTGCTTGTGACATACGGGCAGGGGCTGTTTTACTGGAAGATGTTGAGATTTGGAAAGGCTGTCAAATCATTTTTCAAAGACACTGACTGCGTATCAACAAAATTATTCAACTGTTGAAAAAGAGACATTGTGTCTTTTGCTAGCTCCATGTCATTTTGAAATGTTATATTGCCAATAATAGGGACAAAACTATACAGTCCACAATCCTTTGATCATCTTCAGGAAATTTTGGGACAACACAAGGGATGACAAGGCGGGGGTGGTGTGGAGATGGAATTCCAAAGTTGAAGATCCAGCCAACTGAACACATGGCCACCAATGGTGGAGCAATTCAAACCAGAGAGGCTCAAGAGGCCAGAATTGGATGGATTTAGATATCTCAGAGCCATATGAAACTGGAGCAGATTACAATGATGGGGAGGAGTAAGGCAATGAGAGATTTGGAAACGATATGTAGAATTTTTAAATCAAATCATTGTTTCAATTGACCGTGAAGGACTCTCCTCCTCAATCTCTCTCCTCACCTGAGGCATGGTGATCCTCAGGTTAAACCACCACTAGTTGTCTCTGTCCCTAATGAGAGAGCAGTCCTGTGGTCCATTAGGACTGTGGTGACATTACCCTTTACCCACGCTACACAGTAACAGAAACAGAGGTCTTTCATGATGTGCTTTTTCTTAAAACTGCGCCGTGTGGACGATACTAATGAGCAGCTGGAACCTGACTCCGTGAGGCAGAAGGGGAGCCCTGACCATATTGATCAGCCTGCTTTGTGCTAATTGGTTCAGAGTGACATGGGTAGAGGACTGAGAATAGGACACAGCATGGAAACTTGGTAGAACTTGGGTGGTGGGAGAGGGATGCAAAAGAGAAACACAAGAGGATAAGTTAAAGAAATGCTTTCCAAAGAAAGGAAACGTCATTAATAAAAGCATTGATAACTAATCTGTTTGAGACAACTATCACATCACAGATCTCTAAAATGGGAAGATGATGTTCCAAAAGGACCTTTCCTTCAACTTGATATTACTGTACTCGCTGTTGCATAGGGAACGGGCCTTACTTTAAGAGCGTACGAAATGGGAGCAGAAATAGACCCATCAAGCCTGAACTGTCATTTAATACCATCTTACCTGAAGTTATATTTCATTTTGGACTTGACATCCACTTTTCTGCCCACTCCCCAAATCTATGATTCCTTGATAGACCAAAATTCTTTCCATCCCAGCCTTAAATATGTTTAACAATAGAACCTCCGCAACTCCAGAGTTGTGTTTGCATGTTAATAGGGTGATGATCAAGGAGGTGGATGGAGTGGATGACATGAAGGCTCTGTGCTGTGGTTAATGCTGAGCTGAATGATAGTCGAATCTGGAGGCAGAGGGTGAAGGGAAGGATTCTGAGAGCCCCTGCAGAGGTTGGCTCCAGTTTTACTTCTAGGCCCAAGATGAGCCCCTTCTGCCCTCGCCAAAATGCTTAAGATATTTCCTTGGCATTTTCCTGCCTTGAGCAGTTTCTTTAAGGATGATTTAGTTCGGCCCCTCAACACCTGGTTTAAACGTGGAGTGCGCGCCAAGAATATTCTATCCCTCTAAAGCTCAGAGTTACCGTCTGGATCCTCATAGCACTTCCATTTGCTTATTAAAAACGTGTTTCTAACTGAAACAGCCCAGGTGGGTATGGCCTGAAAATGGTGGCGGGTCATTTAATGGTCACTTTTTTTTCTGGGCATTCTCCTCATCATCATCTCAAATAGGCAAGCAGTCCAGGTTGCTTATCTCAAGGAGCAACATTGATGTGCCAACATCAAGTGGTTGCTAAGTGACCCAGCACCATTTTTGGTCCCAGCCTCCTCATTTACCCCGAGATGCAGATTAAAATTGTGTTGCTGTAAACCACAAGTTTTATATTGTTATAGGTTATTTTAAAATCTACTTCCCTGTATGCCTCTGATCCATGGGAGAAAGTAAATCTATTAAAATGTAAATGCTAGGACAAACAGTTAAAGTTCCAAACAGAAACCATAAACCAGATAAAGCAGTACTTGAAATTGCACGACTGAAAATTCTTAAAAGGTGACATCCAGGAAAGAAAATTGTCAGTATTTTGTCCCTTCAGTCTGAGCTGAAAGGTTACAGCACTGTCTTCCAGACGGCAAAGTGGAGGATAGTAGAAAGGGGGGGTCAATCTATGGACGCAGTTGGGTGTTGAATTTTAGAGTGATTACAGACGAGGAACAGGAAGAACGTTGCAAGACACACAAACGCAGCATGTTGTTATGCAGATCTCAGTGTAGGAACAGATACAAGCAGCAGTGCAGAGGTTCATGATCGGCTCAGTTTATAGCATTAGAATGTTACCATATTGGTACGATTTGTACAGATCAGAAAAGCCAATTCCGGTGAATGGAGACAAAATGCTTCCCAACACGGAACTGGTGAGACAGCAAATTACCTGGAGGGATCTCTGATTTAACTATTTTCCTTTTTTTGAAATAAATTGTTACACCTCAGATACTGGATGGCATAGATAAAATTAGAAGCACGTTGTCAAGGGAACTCAAGTTGTAATCATCCTTTGCCTGACTTGATTGGTTAACCCAGACCCTCACCGTGGTCTTGCTAAAACAGTGCTGCCCAGAAATGGTCAGAGAAAGGGAAAGATGATGTAAATCTGCATTACACCATAAAAAGATTATTATGCATTTATAAGATTTTTATATATTCTACAATGTTCTTAATTTTCATAATGCTAAGGTCATGAATAACAATGTTTTTATAGAACAAACATAACTTGATGATTTGGCTGGTGGCTGATCATTGTATGGAGATAGGGCAGTAACTCAGTTTCTTTTGCCAAACCAGAACTTAATGTTTAGTCAAATTCACTTTGCAAACATAACAGATTACACAATAGTTGTTGTACGTTACGATAAATAATTAAGGATCCAACAGTTTAAATGCATGTTGTAATAACATGGGCTGCCAGTATTTTGTAATAAGCAGGTCTGACCCTTCGCTGATTGAAAGGAAATTATTAAAGGAAGAGAATGCACTGTAGCAATAATGTCAACAAATGACATCTTGAAAGGACATTTGCATTTTTAAACATATTGTTTGTGGAATATATGTTAAATTGTCAGGACCACATCTATAGTCCCTCCCTCCTAGTCTTCAGAAAACAATAAAACAAGGCTTGGAATCTGGTTAGTTCTATTGTGCCCTTTCATGTTTCTGCACCAACTTGTCTAAGAACTTGTTTTCCTTATCTGTATTTAGTTTTAAAATCAAAACATTTCAAGAAAATGAATGTAATTATTTTAATGTGACTTTTCTCCAGAATTGCACACTGGGGAGTTCAGGAGATTAACCTTAACATTGCTGTATTGGAGACTACAGGACGAAGCTGGGGGGTTGGTGTAATTCTGTAAAGGGTAGTGATTGTTTTTACAATTGTAGGACAAATATTAATTCCATTGCAATTGCCCAATCCCTCTTCATCAGTATCCTGAGGGAGTCACCATTAACTCAGAACTCAATGAAAGCAACTACACAAATACTGTGGTCGCAAAAGCAGGTCAGAGGCTGGACACGGTGACCAAATGGTGGCTTAATGGTGATGTCAGTGGACTAGTAATCCAGAGGCCCAGGCTAATGTCATGGGGACATAGGTTCAAATCCTACCATGGCAGATGGTGAAGTTCAAATTGCATTTAATTGAAAGATGGGCTGACTATGCAACGATCATTGTTGCAAAAACCCATCCGGTTCACTAATGTCCTTTAGGGAAAGAAATCTACTTTCCTACATGGCCTACATTTGACTCTAGACCCGCAGCAATGCTTTCATAATCATAGAATCCCTACAGTGTGGAAACAGGCCTTTCGGCCCAATAAGTCCGCACTGACCCTCAGAGCATCCCACCCAGACCCATCCCCCTATCACCACCTAATCTACACACCCCTGAACACATTGGGCAATTTAGCATGGCTAATCCATCTAGCCTGCACATCTTTGGACTGCGGGAGGAAACCCACACAGACACAGGGAGAATGTGCAAACTTTACACTGTAACACACTGTAACCAGGAATTGAACCTGGGTTCCTGGCACCGTGAGACAGCAGTGCTAACCACTGAGCCACCGTGTGATGTGGAAAGCCACTCAGGTCAAGTACAGTTAGGGATCAACAATAAATGCTGGCCTTGCCAGTGATGTCCACACGCCATGAAAGACTTAAGTAAAACTCTGAAGCAAATACCTCGCCTCCTGTCTCCTTAAACCTTATGGTTCAGAAAGCACAAAGGTTTTGAGTGAACAGGGCTTAGTGCAAGTTAGAACAAATGCAACAGAGTATTGGATGGCCTCAGAGGTATGCAGAGGGGAGAACGTGAGAGACTGACCTGAAATGCAAAGAATTAGTCAAGAGAAGAGGAAGGGTGGATAAGATTTCAGTAGTAGATGAGAAGAGGCAGGGATGGAGTTGGGTGACGATAAAGTGAAAATAGGTAAGTGTTTGGAGGCTTAATCCGGGGTCACCTATGACATTTGATTGTGTGAATGATCTTCATCAGCCACAGACAGTTACTTGGGTAAAGGATGGTGTCTGTGGCTCAGGAACAGATTTTGCAGTAGGAACCAAAGATAATGTCTTCAGTTTTCCCAGTGCCCAGTTGGAGGAAATTTTTGTTCATCCATGACTGGATGTTGGCCAGGCAGTTGGAAGATTTAAAGATCAAGGGAGTTCAAGGCGATTTAGAGCTAGGTGTCACAAGGTTGAGGAAACAAGGCAGATGCTGAGATGCTGTTTCCACTGGGCAAAGAATCTATAACATGGGGACAAAGCCTCAAGATTGGCTATGATCATATTGAATAACAGACAGGCTTGATGGGCCATATGGTCTATTCATCGTATTTCTTTTGTTCTTGTGTTACACTGTACAGGTGAGACATTGGAAGGGGTCAAGCACAGGAGGGGGTGATCAGAGGTAATAGTGCTTGAGTGGGAAGCTTCTCTAGCCAAGTGGCCATCTAATTCCTGCTTCCAAGGCCTGGCTACCATTCGGTCCATCCATGTGCTAAGCTGTGCCAGGCCAGCAACGCAATTTTTTGTTGTGTGAATGGTGTCTTTGATATCTGCACAGTAGTAGGCTATCATTGTTGAACCCTTGACTTTTCTGGAGTCTTTATATGAGCACTAGCGCCTCAGACAGAGACACGGATGTACAAAGTTGTCGCAGAGACCACTATCTGTTTACTTTGGCATATGTGGTTTAAGATTCTTTTCCTTTGCAAGGGGAAAAAAATGTATAAATATACATGTCTGCGTTCAGCGCAGGCTGACCTCTGGTGATTTGAAATGTGTTTTAAATTATGTGTCTCTTTTGTTCTGTGTGAAGCCTGCTGCCCACACAAGATTGGCTTTGTGTACAAGTTAAACAAAAAAAAACACATACTGAGTAAATGAGCAGAGGAATATAAGTAAGAGATCTGCTAGCACTGCAGATTTATTTAATTAACTGTTATTGAAAAGGGGAAGAAGGAGCCAGTAAAGATGACTATGAAAGGTTCTGCCAGTTTACATTGAAGATACACAGATAATGACCAGCCTGCAGGTTGTGTTGGCGGTCTTCTTAAAGTGGGTACTATTAGCCTGAATTCAGATTCAATGAACCTTTCACCTTTTGCTTCAAATTGTATTCCGACTGAACAGAGGGATCACGGATTGCCTTTTCTTGATGTGGGCGATTGAAGTGAGTTGTGACAGCTTGAATCCAATTCTCATGGCGATAACATCCACAGATTAATTCCCAAGAATTTCTGGCTCAAAATTCCTTGAGCCTCACTGTGCTGCCAGAGTTACAGGCACTTGGCAGTTGTGGGAGGTGGGGTTTGTGCTTTCAGCTGACCTTGACTCACATCACAGATCCAGCAGATGGGGACATTTCTGCTGCCCCCTGGGTGACCACGTCTTCAAGGGTGGTCCAAAATCTCGGAACTGAGCCTTTCCATTCCAGTCACACTCCAGGAAGAAGGTCTAAAGGTTCATTACTGTTGAATGGCTTCAGGCTGTCACTTGAGCCTCCTGCTCAGTCACTGACAACGGGAGTGGTTGGGAGGAATGCACAGTGGGGCAAGTGGCTCATGCTTCTGCAGGGATGTCAGAACTTTTCCATTAAAACTCTCGCCCCACACCTAGCTTGCACCACTTACAGTCCAGGAATATGACACCTACTGTTTGTTTGGTTTTTCTCACGGAAAAGAGATTTGAAACGTATGCCTGCAATCTGCGTGCAGAACAATGCAAATTCTCGCCCTGTTCACCAGCGCTGAGTTTGATTTTCCAATTTTGGCGATTTGCAAAATTGTTCACTTGGACATCATTGCATTTAATTCCATCCAATGGCATTTTTTGTCACCGTCTGCATTTCCAATGTCAATACCCTCTCCTGTTAGTTTTAGCTGTTCCCTTTGCTCTGGCTGTGAGTGGTAGATGTGGTTCTGCTTAGATTAAAGGAGATGGAGAGATCTATTAGCGGTAGATAAGATTGCTTCCGGTTTCAGTAAGGTATACAAAGAAAATCTCTTGCCGTTAACTTGTTGTATAAAGCCAAGGGGATTTTTAAAGTTTTGGGCAAGAGATAGGAAGGAGGGATAGGAGGGAGAAATTTTGTATGTAGCAAATGATAGTGACCTGCAACTTGCTGCCTGAGAGTGTGATGGAGATGGAAAGTGGTCACTGGTTTCAAAAAGAATTTGGATGGGCACTCAAGAAGAATAATGTTTTGGGGCTATGTAGGTAAAGTGTGGTAATGGTACAGTCTGTTTGTGTGCCGAGGACTGGCATAGCTTCAGAGGACAAAATCACCTTCTTCTGTGTTGTAATGAGTCTTTGATTCTTTCTGAGATTCATTTCCTCCACTGCAGGTTCACATATCAGTTTGAGCATGTGGGCTATTTCTCATGCCAGATTAAACAGAATTTGACTCACGAGCAGTCCCAAAGATCATAACTACAAGAAGAATCTTTGTCTTTGTACACTATCCCTTTTTGTGTTCATGTTGCACAACACCTGACTTCCTCCTGAATAATACCAACCGATTTGCCTCTAGTGTCAGAGGAGCAGGATGTTGCAGTCGCTCACTGCACAACAATGTGCTTTGAGACGTCAATCTTTGTCATATTTCTTAACACTCAACATTGGTGTCATTGGTCTAAACTTGTGCTGAATCTCTAATAGTGCTTCAGTGCTGTTGCACCTTGTGTACCTTTAAAAGGTCCTGTTATAGTTGCCTTCCGTCAAGGTTCAGGAGGCAGAGGTGGTTTACCTGCCTCCACTTTCTAACAAAAGTAAAATACTGCAGACAATTTTAGCTTCATATTGCTGACATCATATTTCTTGTGATGTGGTTTCAGACCAACACTCCTGGAGTGAAAGCAAGTTACAGCCAAGACCACATATCTGGGACAAGCCACAGGGTGTACATTGTACAAACAGCTGCCTCCATCAAAAGCAAAAGCAAAATAATGTAATAGTGGAAATCTGAAACAAAGAAAATGCTGGAGAAAGTCAGCAGGTCTGGCAGCTTTTGTGGAGAGAGAAAGAGAGTTAACATTTGGAATCCAATAATTCTTCAGAATTGCTACAATTCTGAAGAACAGTCATGTCAGAGTCATAACATTTACTCTCTGTCTCTCTCCACAGATGCTGCCAGACCGCTGACTTTCTCCAGCATTTTCTGTCTTTGTTTCAGATTTCCACGAAGACAGAAAATGCTGGAGAACGTCAGCAGGTTTGGCAGCATCTGTGGAGAGAGACAGAGAGTAAATGTTTTGATTCTGAAGAAAAATTATTGAATTCCAAATGGTAATTCTCTTTTTCTCTCTCCACAAAAGCTGCCAGACCTGCTGACTTTCTCCAGCATTTTCTGTTTCTGTTCCACCCTCTAATACTGTGGTTAATTGTCCTTTTCTACAGCACATCTACACCTGGACTTTTGCCCTGTGAACCTTATGGCAATATGGTCCTTATTGTGCAGTATGATCAGAATCCTACGTAGCTTCAATATAGCTGAATCAGACTTGTCCTCCTAATTTGTCAATAAGAGTTCAGTAATCTTTTTGCATTGCAGCTTATCAATTTTGAAGTAGTAATTAGGAAGTAAAGGGACAGTTCTCAAGATAGCTAAAGAAACGTAGATGTCAAACTCAATGATTTAGTGAGAACAGGCAGTACGTAATATTATTTACCTAATGCAATGACGTATTTTAGTGATGTCATTGCACACCCTGACATGAAAGGATGATGTAAAGTAGATTACTGTGGAAGCTGGCAGAGGTGATGGCAGGATGGCAAGATTTGTTCGGTGTCAGGGCTCAATCCTGTTGGTCAGTCTCGCATTTACAAAAGGTTTGAGCATTACTTTCTGGGCTTATAACGTCAAAATCTCGTAAATGAGCTACCTAGCAAATTGTCCAATTGATATAATTTTGAACACCAGTGAGTTCTTCAGATGGTTTTGTTTAAGGACTGTGCAGAAAGCCCGTCTTAAATAATGAGCTAACAAGGTGTAGAGCTGGATGAACACAGCAGGCCAAGCAGCATCAGAGGAGCAGGAAAGCTGACATTTCGGGTCTGGATCCTTCTTTAGAAAGGTGCAATATCCAATCTTTCTGAAGAAGGGTCTAGGCCCGAAACATCAGCTTTCCTGCTCCTCTGATGCTGCTTGGCGTGGTGTGTTCATCCAGCTCTACACCTTGTTATCTCAGATTCTCCAGCATCTGCAGTTCCTACTATCTAGTCTTAAATAATATTCGGTGCACCGAGACTCACTGCATATCAAAGAAAATGTTTTGTGTATATTAGTAGCAACATAGCCAGATAGTCTTGTGAAATTCTCCATAAATAGATAATTTTGCTGACGGGGAAAGATGTCATATATTTAATTGAAAATCAGTGGACAGGAAATAACTAACAACATTCGTGGAGTAATTTTCACTCAGTACCTCAATTTCTTTGTTCGATGTCTTCAGATAGAAAAGTAAACACTGATTTTGTCCGATTGAACCCAGACTTTGGAAAACAGCAGTGACATATGATCAGCAAATCTTCATTTATTGTCACTTGAAAGATGGTAGGATTTGGACTATGGCAAAACACAACAAAAATTGACAAAATGAAAGGGCTGTTAGAAAATCATTTCTAGAGCATTTATCTGTTTTAAGCATTTTATTTTTAAGAGTTTGGTAAGGTCATCCTTTAGGACTAACATGTATTCTGGAATTATGCGCTCCCTTGAAGCTGTTAAAGTGACAGGCTGAAAATTGCCTGATTAACCACCAAGGTCACATGACTGAATCCAGTAAGTTATTGTTATCAGAACACTCCAAGATTTGTTCAAGATGATTACCAACTTGAAGCTGTGTGGTTCCTCTTCTGTCTCATTTACTAATTGTTAACAATAAGGTTACAAGGGAAGGAAAAGAATCACATTACACTTTGATTTGTTTATAAACACAGGAGTTAAATGCCTTCATTTGAAAATGGTTTTAAGTGAGTATTAACTGTTTTCATAACACAGTTGAGAACATGTGATCTTCAGCTGCATATTTTGATGAGATGGGATGTAGGACAATGTACACATACTAAATGAGTCAGTTAGCATGCATCTGCAGAAATGCTATTGAGAAACACATGATCATAAGCTTGTAAGAAATCAAAGCAGGGGTAGCACACTTGGCTCATCAAAGCCTGCTCAGCTGCTTGTTGAGCATTGCAGCTGATCTGAGTGTGATCTGAACATCCTTTGCTTGTCAAACCTCCACGTAACCTTTGACTTGCTTATAAATCAAATATCTGTCTCAGCCCTGAGTAAAGTCAACGATCAGGCCTCTGTTAATCATGTATTAATTACCTGCATATTGAAGGTAAACAGGTGAAGGGCATTGTTTAAAGTTTCTGGAGCATTTGCAGTGCTCTTGTGGTCCAGTGGTTGTATCCCAGCATCTGAGCTAGGAGGTCCTGGGTTCAAGTCCCACCTGCTCAGGAGGTGTGTAATAACATTTCTGAACAGATTGATTAGAAAATATCTATCTGGAGCACTTGTTAAGAGAGACTGCTGTGGACACTTGGTTGGTCGACAAGAGACAGGAATATCTAATATTGCTTTCTCTAAATAAATCAACTATCAAGAAATGGGTTTGTATCTAGCTTTGTACTCCACCATCTGGTTTGGGATCTATTTATCAGCCTTCACTGCTCTCTTTGGTACAGAATTGCAAAGTCTAATGACCCTCTCAGAGAAGAAACATATTAATTGTACAGGAAGCCTCACAACCACATTTAAGATGTTCCAGTAATTCTTAGCCCCTTGAGTCTGTTCTACTATTCCACTAGATCATACTGATCTGTAACTCAACCCCCAGTTGCCCACTTTTGACCTGCATTCTTGATGACCTAAACTAATAATGATCTATTAATCTCAGTCTTGAACACTTCCATTGAGCCCTTATCTCCAGACATTTGACGTGTCCTAAATTTTACGTGGAAAAGTACTTCCAGATTTGATTCCTGAATGACCTTACTCCAGTTTTAAGATGAGACAGTCCAGTTTTGGATTGTCTCACGAGAGCAAATTGATTTTCTTTATCTACCCTAAGTCCATCCAACCAACAATTAAAAGGCTGTGATAACAAGGTGTGGAGCTGGATGAACACAGCAGGCCAAGCAGCATCTTAGGAGCAGGAAAGCTTAACGTTTGGATTCTCCAGCATCTGCAGTACCTTTTATCTCTGAATTAAAAGGCTGTAGTGTGTGAGAGAGCTGATAACGGAGGGTATTGATGCAACGTCATATAGTCCTCTTTGGATGAAGCAAGGATTATGTAGATAAATAGTAGTCTGGTACAACACCGGCTAATCCTCATCACAACCACCTACCCTCTATGCTGAGCAGCTGCATTGCTGCACATCAGTAGGTCATCTGGATCAGGACATGTCTGCAGGAATTTCTCAGAGTAGTGTTCTAGGCCCAAATGTCTTCAGCTGCTTCATCAGTGACCTTCCTTTCATCATAAGGTCTGAAGTGGTGATGTTTAGTCATGATTGCACATTATTCAGCATCATTCACAACTTCCCAGATGCAAAAAACAATCCGTGCCAATATGCAGCAGGACCTGGAGGCTATTGAACTTTAGACTGATAACTGGAAGTTACATTCGGACCACACAAGTACCAGGCAATGACCATCTCCAACATGAGAGAATGTAGCAGTCTTCCCTCTGATGTTCAGTGGGATTATCAATACTGAATACTACATTCTGGGGTTTGCTATTGACCAAAAACTGAACTAGACTTGCTTGTGAATACGGAGGCTGCAAAACAGGACACTGGGAATCTTGCTGCAAATAATCCACCTCTTAAGCCCACAGCTCCTGTACACTGCCTACAAAGCACAGATCAGGCCAGGTCTCCATTTATTCAAATGGGTGTAGCTCCAACAACATTCAAGAAGCTCAACGCTATCCAGGCCAAAGCATGATGTGGAGGTGTCGGTGTTGGACTGGGTTGGATAAGGTCAGAAATCACACGATACCCAGGTTATAGCCCAACAGGTTTTTTTGAACACAGAAGCTTTCGAGCATTGCCCCTTCCTCGGGTATAACAAGAGAAGAAGTATCTAGACACAGAATTTATAAGTAAAAGATCGAAGGATTATACAACGGATGCAAATGTATTTAATAATCCTAAAATGGCTGGCTGACTTCCTCATGTTCAATCTTTAATCAGTTCGAAAGGAGATGCAGGTTTTGATTGATTAATATGTGCAACTCTCCGAATTTCTTTCAAGTCAATGTCCCGAGATAACTAAAAGTTTTATCAATGAATACAAGAGGTGACATCTCAGGTCAGACAATACCTGTTGGTATGAGGCCTTGTTTAGAATCTGTCCATGTTTTAACCTGGAGTCAGACTGGTTTTATTTCCAAAGCTGGAATTTAGAAAATGCCCCACTGACTGGCTGTGTCCACAAATTACGTGCTTTTTGAACAAAATAGAATGTATCTGCAAATGCAAATTCGTCCCATAGATTTGTGTGTGTGTGTGTGTGTGTGTGTGTGTGTGTGTGTGTGAGTGAGTGAGAGAGTGTGTCTGAGAGAGAGAGAGAGAGATTTTAGTGTGGTGAGGTCCCCTGTAGTGCAACATGAACCCAAGATCCTGGTTGAGGCCATCCTCGTGGGTACCGACCTTGGCTATCAGCCTCTGCTCGGTGACTCTACGTTGTTCTGTATCCCGAAGTCCACCTTGGAGGACGTTTACCGAAAGATCAGAGGCCAAATATCCTTGACCACTGAAGTATTCCCTCACTGGGAGAGAACATCCCTGTTTGGCGATTGTTGCATGGTGACCATTCATCCGTTGTCATAGCATCTGCACAATTTCGCCAGTGTATCATCCTGGGGCATCCTTCCCTGCAGCGTATGAGATGGACGTCATTGGCCAAGTCATATGAGTTTCTGCTGTGCACACTGTGGGTGGTGTTCCTATGTGTGATGGTAGTGTCCATGTTGATGATCTGACATGTCTTGCAGAGGTTGCCCTCACAGGGTTGTGTGGTGTGGTCGATGTTGTCCTGGAGGCTGGGTAGTTTGCTTCGAACAATGGTCTGTTTAAGGTTTGGAGGTTGTTTGAAGATGAAAAGTGGAGGCATGGGGGAGATCTTGGCGAGATGCTCATAGTCATCGATAATGTGTTGAAGGCTGTGAAGAACATAGCGTTGTTTCACCGCTCCGGGAAAGTACTGGACGACGAAGGGTACCCTATCGGTCGTATCCAGTGTCTGTCTTCTGTAGAGGTCATTACGGTTTTTCGCTGTGGCCTATCAGAACTGGCGATCGATAAGTTGAGCTTCGTATCCCAATTCATACAAGGGCATCCTTCAATACCTCTAGGTGTCCATTGCTTTCCTCCTCACCTGAGCAGGTCCTGTGTACACATAGGGCTTGTCCATAGGGGATGGATTTTTAACACGTTTAGGGTAGAAGTGCAGCATTGTGAGGTTGACCGTGGGCTTGTGGTAGAGTGAGGTATTTAGGTGTCCGTCCCTGATGGAGATGCGTGCGTCCAACAATGAGACTGACTCCAAAGAGTAATCCATGGTGAGTCTGATGGTGGGATGAAACTTGTTGATATCGCTATGTACTCGTTTCAGTGATTCCTCACCATGAGTCCAAAGGAAGAAAATGTCGTCAATGCATCTGGTGTGTAGCGTTGTGTGGACATCCTGCAAAGAAGCCTAGTTCAAACAAGTCCTTTGATCTTTTACTTATAAATTCTGTGTCTTGATACTTCCTCTCTCATTACAACTGAGGAAGGGTCAACGCTCCAAAAGCTTGTGTGTTCACATGAACCTGTTGGACTATAACCTGGTGTTTGTGTGACTTTTGACCAGGCCAAAGCAGCCTGCTTGACTGGTTCCCCATCAATCACCATCAACATTCACTCCATACACCATTTGAGCTCGGTACCATCAGAGTGTACTATCTATAAGATACACTGCAACAACTCACTAACATTTCTTCGACAGCATCTTTCAAACCCTCAATCTCTACTACCCAGAAGGACAAGTGTGTCAAATGCGTGTGAACATAGCCACCTGCAAGTTCCTCTACATACCACACGCCATCCCAACTCAGAAATGTGTCATTGTTCCTTTTCTGTCACGGAGTCAGAATCCTGGAATTGCCTTCCTAACAGCCCATGGGTTTCCCTACACCATGCTTTATGGCACCTCAGGAAGGCAGCTCACCATCACCCTTTCAAGGGCAGTTAGAGGTAGACAATGAATGATGGCCTAGCCAGTGACACTCTCGTCTCATGAGTGAATATATGTGCTCCCTGTGAGTACAGCAAAGAGAACGTAGAGGTGGGAACATTACCCATATGTGTAATGGGCAGGAGAGGGTTGTGGTGAAGTAAATGCAGGTGTGTTGCTACCTTTACTGCAATAGGTTAAGTGGTGAATCTATGCCTATCTCATCTTAAGAGAAGAGAGTGCTTTATTGAACTATAAAAACCACCTCCCAGAGTAAAATTGGAAGCTGATTTAAATTTGATGGCTGCAGGCCAGGTTTCTCAGAACTCTTGAAAACTGGCAGTGAAATAGAGGGTCTAGGCCCGAAAAGTCAAGTTTTCCTGCTCCTATGGTGCTGCTTGACCTGCTGTGTTCATCCAGCCCCACGCCTTGTTATCTCGGATTCTCCAGCATCTGCAGTACCTTTTATCTTGGAATTATACCGAATTCCCTTCTCTTCACTTGCTCAAAATCTTGAGACTCTATTCCTTACGGCACTGTGGGTGTACCTAACCTACACCCCAAATACTACAGCAATTCAAGAACCAACCTGATCATCACATTCTCCAGGGCATTTAGGGATGGACAATAAATTCTGGCCAGGCAATAATAAGAGCTGACCTTCCTTTAACAAAACGGTGTTCTCTGTGATTATTCTGTGCCCTCTGAGCTGATGGTTTATTCTGTGTCTCAGAAATGATTTAAACAATTTTCTCAATGCTGAAATCAGGCTTACTAACCTATATTTATTTGGCTTATCCTTCACATTTCTTTTTAAACAATAGTACAATGTTTGCAGGTAAGCTGTCCTATGATACCTCGTCTGTACCTAGCGAGGATTGGAAAATGATCCTCAGAGTATCTGTTGTTTCCTTCCCTGCTTTTCTTGAACAGCCTGGAATGCAATCCATCTGCCTCGGCAATTCATCCACTTTCAAAGATGTTATCTCCTCCGGTACTTCACTGCTTATGTTTATTGTATATAATATTTCACCGTCCTCCTCCTCCTCTTTAACTGGTTATTTCCATTTCTACACACCATCCCTCTGCCTTTGTGAAGGCAGAGACAAAGTTCTCATTACGAACCCCTCCCACACCACCTGCATC
Source organism: Ginglymostoma cirratum (assembly GCA_024137785.1). Taxonomy (NCBI): domain Eukaryota; kingdom Metazoa; phylum Chordata; class Chondrichthyes; order Orectolobiformes; family Ginglymostomatidae; genus Ginglymostoma; species Ginglymostoma cirratum. Next base: position 14,386,013 of record JAHRHZ010000078.1, on the reverse strand, counting down.
CACATACAAGTTAGACTGTACATCTCTGACAGGACACACACACTTCTTAGTCATCCACTTGCTGTTAACATTCTGACTAAACACCACTGCGTTTTCCTCGATTTTACCTGCCTAAACCTTTTGATATTGTCTCTTTGTTTTCCTATTTTTCTTCTTCACCCTTGTACCTTCTATGGTGTAAGGTAATAGGTGACTGGGGCTTGCTGCGAGTAAGGTCACAGCAGCAGAGTTTTGGATTCCCTCCATTTTATGGGGGCTGGGAGATGGGAGGCTGTAGGTGCATTAGAATAGTGCCGTCTGAAAGTAACAGAGGGATGGGTGAGATTTTCACTGGCAGATGACCTGGAGCAAGTGTGGAAATGGGAATGTGATGGTAGTAGAAGTAAGGATTTTTAAGGTGGAGTTTGTACGTGGCCAAATGTTCATTGTTGAGGGGTGCAAGGAGCAGGCCAAAGTGGTGGACAGTCTCATTCAGTCTCAGATAGCTGTGTATCAGAATCTATCATGAGGCTTAAAGAGGGTTTGACTTTCCCAGCATTTAGTTGGAAGAACATTCTGACCATCCAAGATTGAGCTTTAAACAAGTTTGACAAAAATATTTGAGCATCATTTGATGGGCCCTTCACTGGCAGTTATGTAAAACAGAGCCTGGGTTTTTGCTTTAATTTATTTTCTTTACCTTATTCTTCTTGAAGATTACTTTGAGTGAATGTATCCTTGTATGTTTGTAACCGTAGATCATTGGTTGCCAAGTTAAGCGAGAACCCGAAGGTTCCACTGAGCGTTACACTCGTTGGATCAATAACCTGACACAGGAGCAACTAGTGACACAGGTGGGAAAGGTTTCCATTTTCTTACATTGATAAAACATGTTACTCTCACCGTTAGCGTGCAGGAGTCTGGAAATGGTTATTACAAGATCGTGTCAACTACAGCATGTCATTGTGCTTGTCAATGCCAAGATATGGCTGAAGTCACCTTTTTCAGGATGTTGGTTTCTAAGAGCTGGCTGTTCACTTTGATGATAAATCCAGGTGACTTGTTTAATCACTACAGCCTCATTACTGTGGTGTAAGTGATGTATAACAAATTCTGTTTTGTGAAATTTCATCCTTCTTTCTGTCGTGGTGCCACCTTTAAGGTTTGAGGAAACTTTAATAGTTAGTAATCTAATCAAAACATTTGCGGCATTCAGTCTTCTTGCATTCTAATTCTATCTGTTAAACTGCCTGATTGAGTGTTCAGGATTGAGGTAGATCTGATGCAGCTTTTGTTCCAGTACCTGCTCCCCAGTATCTCCAGAACTGTCCCATTGTGTAAATTACTGTTGCATGTCTGTAATCCCTCAAATAACGCTGGATCCCACACCCATTTCCAAACAGGGACCTCCCTCAATAGTAAGTGTTTTACTCATTAAGTTACCCTGACCTGTGGAGATTGCACACTGTCTGGTTCCCTCTGTAAGAGTGATACTCCCATCATTCTGTTCCAACCAATGCATAAGCAATGCAGAGATTTCACCCTACTTTCCACTAGCTAAATCATAGAATCCCTACAAACATGCCCTTCGGCCCAACAAGTCCACACCAACCCTCAGAGCATCCCACACAGACCCATCCCCCTAATCTACACATCCCTGAACACTATGAGAAATTTGGCATGGCCAATCCACCTAGCCTGCACATCTTTGTGACTGTGGGAGGAAGCCAGAGCACCCGGAGGAAATCCATGCAGACACAAGGAGAATGTGCAAATTCCACACAGACAGTCACCCAAGGGGTGGAATCGAACCCGGGTCCCTGGCGCTGTGAGGCAGCAGTGCTAACCACTGAGCCACCGTGCTGCCCCACAGTTGTGCATTAATTGACCATTCACTTAATGAGTGTTAATCATCTAAATGTCACTTCAAAACAGAGGGTCAGAAAGATTGAGATCTGAATTAGCTTTGTCAAGTGTATGTGGTAAAGTGCTGCGCTAATTCGGTGATGTTGAGTCTGGTTTAGCTGAGAACTGATATCGCATGTCACTGTGTCATTTTATTTGTATCACATTTTTCATAATACACCCTTAACTGTAATGGGTTTCAAAAATTATTTTGACATTGTCGAATACTATTTTGAGAGGATTTTGAAACAAAGCATACTTTGATACTAGAGAATGTAATCTATCTTAGCTTCTCGATCAGACTTTCAATGTATAATCAGACATGTCTGTTGAAGCTATTATCTAGCAGGGAAGCAGTCCCCATGCGAGTGTCTCATTAGTAAGTGAAGAGTCTGCTTGTGAGGGCAAGATGCTTAAGTATGTTCTTCAAACTATTCATACCTTCTGCCAAAAAAGTCAGATTACGTGAAGCAAGGGAGGCAGTCCTGTTGCGCAAGCAAATATATTGTTCACAGCAGGGAGATAATCAGCTTTAGTTACTGTTAAACAGGTCACTTGGCAGGACATGTTCTCAGTGTGGAGGCAGTTCCATCTCGGGATTGAGTTTGGAAGGAAATACTGTCTGCTTCCTTATTGTGTGTTGACCTGATAGAAGGGAATGGCCAGACACTGCTGAACTAAACCAACTTGCTTTTATAAGGAAAGGAACGCATTTTCTCTCCCTCAAATTGGTTGCTGCAGGAGAACTCTTGGCAAAGAATTGGCTGCTTTTTTTAATTCATTCACAGGATGTGAGGGTGTCTCTGGCTAAGCCAGCATTTACTGCTCCTCCCTATTTGCTAAGAGTCAACCACATAACTATGGGTCTGGAGTCACATGTAGGCTAAACCAGGTAAGGATGACAGATTTCCTACCCTAAAGGACATTAGTGAAGCAGATGGGTTTTTCCTGACAATTGACAATGGATTCGTGGTTATCCTTAGAACCTTAATTCCAGATTCCTGATTAAGTTCAGTTTCGACCATCTGCCATGGCGGGATTTGAACCCAGGTCCCCAGAACATTAGCTGAGTTTCTGGATTCGTAATCTAGTGATAATACTACGAGGTCATCACCTCCCCTGAGGTTCTGAGTGAAGAGTCCATCATTTTTTTTACATCACAGTGAATTTTGTTTCCTTCGGAATCTAGCCTTTGACACAGTGTGGACCGGCTAGAAAGAATTGTCCAGTGATTGAGTTTGAGGGCTCAAATGTAATCCAAGTCTTTCAGATCATGATCAGTGAATGTATCTGAGAGATTAGTTAGATTGCCAATAAAAGAAAGGGTTGGTGTCATCTGTGAGGACTCATTGAATGCATTCCAACAATCTGTTTATTATTTATGCTACACTTGTGAACACAGGAAGCTGCACGTTCTTGTAACAAATCACATCCAACATGCTGTCAGGGGAAAGAACAAATTACATCTAACTTGGAAACGCTGTGAAGAGATCCCATGTTTTCTTTGCTGTGCCTTGAAGTGAACTTTGCATCTTCTATCATGTATAGTTTTGTGGATCCAGAAGAGAGCTGTGCACAATGTGAATGTGGAACCAGAATCTGCAGGCAATGACCTTTCATCTGAATGATCCAGATGGGCTCCTGGGATCATGAAATAGTTATAGCACAGCAGGTGGCCATTCTGCTTGTTTTTGTGCTGCCCATCTGAGGGAGCAGTTCAATGGGAGTCATTCCCCTGCCTTCTCTGCAAAATCCTGAAAATCCTTCCTTTTCAGCTTTTGATTCAGTTTCTTTTGATCGCCTCACTTGAACCTGCCTCCACTCCAGTCTCAGTCAATCCATTCCAGATCCTAACCATTCTTTGTGCAAAAACCCATTTTGTCATGATAGCATTGCTTCTTTGGCCAATTATCTTCACTCTGTGGTCTCTGGTTCTCAATCATTTATCAATGGGAACAGCTTATTCCCATATACTCAGTCATGATTCTGAATTTCTCTGTCAAATATCTCCATCACCCTCTTTGCGCCAAGTAAAACAGTCTTTCCTAACTTCTTCAGTCTTTCTAAGGAATTGAAGTTAATGTCCTGTCCTATGTTAGCTCTTTGCTGGAAACATTATACTAAAATAGCCCAGAAATTCCAACAGGGAGACTTCTTGGGGAGATGAGGTTTCCATTGGGCAATTACCTGACAACTTAAACCCATCAAAGTAAGTCCTCGAAGCTAAGTTAGAGTCGAAGAATTCAGAGGGTTCTAAATTACTGAAGATTAGTAGTTACCTGGAAAAGTGAAGGATCAAAACCTACCGTAATTCCTGGGTAATAATTGAATTTTTCACACCTCCTCATCCCTATTCATCCAACTGTAGACCTCTAATGCTTCTCGAGTTGATCTGCCCATCCTTCCAGCCCTTCACTCCTGACTTCCTAGTGACCCCACTGACCCCTCACCCAACTCCCCACTGACCTGTCCTCAAACTACCAGAGCCCTGTGACTTGACATTGATGCACCCGATGCCATCCCCAACTCGATACCACAACACCCCCAAAAACTGACCCCACCCTATCCTCACCCAAACGTGCCAGACCCAAACACAAACAGATCCCCCACTGCCCTACCTGATGCCCACTCTGATGACTTGCTGCCATCACCATCCCCAACCCCAAATTGACCCTGCCAGACCTGACATTATCCCCTGCCTGAGCCATAAACTGCCCTCAACCCTAGACTCAATACCCTCTCATTGATCCAACCCACAGGGCCCACCCAGCACTGCACCCCCCCTCCACTCCCCAAGTTGACACTAACACTGACATCTCACCCCTACCCCGACCAAAACCCTCCCACTTCCCTCCATCAACCACCACCCCCAGCCCAACACAATCCAGCATCATGCAAGAGTAATGGTGTAATTTGAAGCAACCCTTAATTATACTTCTCATGACCACTGGAACTCTGTAAGGTTTTTAAAACCAATGAAGTGCTGTTGAAGGGTGTAATATAGGAAATGCAGCTGCCAGTTTTACACACAGCAATATCAATGCGATAATGAACAAATAACCTATTTTTATTGATTGAAGAATAGGGATTGGGCAGGACACTGAGGCTAACTCTCCAGCTCCTCTCTGAAATAATACAGTAAAATCCTTGATATTCATCAAAGCGCACAGACAGCTTAACACCTCATCTGAAAGATGGCACCCCCAAAAGGGTAGCGCTACCTCAGTATGGCACTAGGGTATCAATCTTGATCTTTGTGCTCAAACTCTGGATTGGAAGTTTAATGTTGAACCTTGTGACCTGATGAGAGTATGCCATCACCAGAGTCACAGATGACGCTGTGACGAAGGAGCAGCCCTCTGAAAGCTTGTGATTTCAAATAAACCCGTTGGACAATAAACTGGTGTTATGTGATTTTTGACTTTGTCCACCTCAGTCTAGCACTGGCACCTCCGCATCACAGTGGATGCTAAATGTTGGTGTTTTAAAGTATAGGGTCAGATTTAGCTGTGGTGAGGCACTTGTTGTTCTTCATGTGCAGGTAATATAACAACTATAGACAGGGACCCAATACCCAGTTAAAATCGAATGTCCACAAGTTGCTACTCGCTTGTACTGTTCCACCAATAGCTTTGTGTAAACAGCATCTTAGTGTTTGTTTCACCATGGAAATGCTTTGAATGGTGTGAAGTTCTTCTGCTTGCACAGTAGATTCCCAGTAAACTCACTACAGGAAGTTGGACTTTAGCTATTCTAGACAAAGTATCTTTTCAAATATGTGGTAGGTGTTCATTAGCGCTGGACAATTGCTCCGAAAGTGAATGATTACATGTATGAATTCTTATCACTGCAGGATTTAACTGCGGCTTTAAAAATGGAAAAGTTGAAACTTTTTTTTTGATGACTTCTTTTCCTCTCTCGCCCAAGGGATCTCTCCCTCTTATTAATTTCTCTGTCGGCATTTTAATTAACATTGAATTAACCTATTCTCGTTGACACTTCCTTCTCTGGGGCTGTTGGTTCCACCATCACTGCCTGATAGTTTGGTTGGTTTAGAAATTGTTTGCCTTGTTCACACTGCTTCTTGACACCCCATTATCCTTGATGCGAGCAGGTATCTCTATCAAATGTTGTTCTCTACGTCTTAAGTTCATTGCACTTTCAGCAAGTCAGTGGGCAAAAATGTTGGACTGACAGGTGCAACGAAAGGGTCTTTCTTCCTCCCTTCTAACCATAATGTTTTGCATCCTTTTTGGGTATTGGACACTAATCCCTGGTGCCATTTCCCTCTGGTATTTTGAGTATCTGGTCATTACTCATGTGCTACACTTAAAATGCGGACTGGAGCTGAGTGAACTTGGACCAGTACAACATTATACATGCACATTTCCAACAGAGGTTCCTGGATAGTGAACATGAATGGGAACTTGGCCAAATTCAACCATCCCAAACCCAGAGACACTAATACAAAAACAAAAATTGCTGCAGAAACCCAGCAGGTCTGGCAGCATCTGTAGGAAGAAAACAGAGTTAACATTTCGAGTCCAGAGACTCTTCATCAGAGACGCTGATGCTATTTATATGTTAAATAGACTTTAAACCGTGACGATTTTAACCACAGCACTCAATCAGCAGCTTAAGGCCCAGTATCATTGTGACTAACAATGGGAGATTCAATTGATAGCTTTTATAGTCTACTTTGGCTGGCAGAGCTTGGTGAATCATTACCTGTGGTCACATCAATGGAAATATGTTCGCTGTCAGGAAGACTTTTTTTTAATGTTGGGTTGGCCTTTCTATTGCCTGTCTTAATTGTATCAGAAAATGTGTTGTTATGGTGGCAATATCACACTCAAAAAATTTTCTCACTCTTCTTATACTGTCATGACACTAAAATTTAATTAATACACTACCATTGAGAATGTGCGCTGGCTAAAGTACCACCATCAGCCCTGTACTTGCAGGGAATGTTGGGTGCCAGGGCAGTTAATAGGAGGGAATGTTGCAGATTTCCAAAGAAATGCTGGAGACCACATCAATGACCTTACTTTCATGAGAGCAGGACGGGAATGCATGACATTTCTCCTCACTGTACTGACATATGCTTTTTTTGCATAAGTTTAATTTATCCTCATTGCAACTTAGCGTGCAAGATATAGGCTAGATTTTTGCCTTGCCTGTCTTGGTGTTAATCTGCCTGGGATTCACATTCAGAATTCGGTCAGTGTGATCAGTGAATGCAGAAATCAATCCCATCTTGTCTCAAGTGTTATGCTGTAGTGTCACTGAGCAAAAATGAAACTTCAAAGACTTGCCCTTAATATCCTGACACGCTACGGAAATATTTTCCACACTGGAAACTACACACACACATTCATTGGCTATGTCACTACTGGCACATAAAAGGACCCTTTACCAGACTGTTTACTATGGAACGTAGGTTTCTGTTATGATCCAGTTCTGCGAAGCAGGTTGGAAAATCACAAACTCTCCCACTTGGAGACTCAGTAAATACATGAATCACCAGATTCTGTATTCAGCTATGCAGATGAGGGAAATTGCAGGCTTCCTTTGAATGAGTTGAGTTTCACTGTTAACAGTTTTGAGACAACCAGCTTTGCCTCAGTTTTGGGCTAATCAAGGCAAAGATCGCCCAGAATTCACATTGCTGATTGCAATCCAAAGACATTTGCAAGTTTGGAAGATTATTTGGGTATTATTTGGCAGGGTCTGCTCAACATCTGATGTGATGCTTGTGGCTGTATAATCCATTGACACTCCAGTCCTGATTTTAATCTATCATAGATTGCACCATATAGATTACCCCACCACGTTCAATGATCCAATTTTTGTGGCCCTCTAAATCCTTTTATCTATACTTGATAGCATCTCCCAAAAAGAAATGTCTTCTACCACATAGAGGAACAAAAGTAGCAGATCCATAAGAACACCAGCACCTGTGAGCTCCCCACTAAGCGATACACCATCCAGACTTAGAACTATATCGCTATTCCTTCACTGTTGCTGGGTCAAAATCATGGATCAGCGCTGTATCCCTACAACTCAAGAGCTGCAGAGGTTCAGGAAGGAAGCTCACCATCACCTTCCCCATAGCAGTTAGGATGACCAATAAATGCTGGCACATATTCACATTCGTAGTCAGCCTCGATCTTTCACCTCACGAAAATGTGTTTTACTTACCAGTCCCTCATTGAAAATTATCGGCCGATTAGCCTAACCTCGGTTGTTGGTAAAATTCTAGAATCCATCGTTAAGGATGAGATTTCTAAATTCTTGGAAGTGCAGGGTCAGATTAGAACAAGTCAGCATGGATTTAGTAAGGGGAGGTCGTGCCTGAAAAACTTGTTAGAATTCTTTGAAGAGGTAACAAGTAGGTTAGACCAGGGAAACCCAGTGGATGTTATCTATCTAGACTTCCAAAAGGCCTTTGATAAGGTGCCTCACGGGAGGCTGCTGATTAAGGTGAGGGCCCATGGTGTTCGAGGTGAGTTACTGGCATGGATTGAGGATTGGCTGTCTGACAGAAGGCAGAGAGTTGGGATAAAAGGCTCTTTTTCGGAATGGCAACTGGTGACAAGTGGTGTCCCACAGGGTTCAGTGTTGGGGCCGCAGCTGTTCACTTTATATATTAATGATCTGGATGAAGGGACTGGGGACATTCTGGCGAAGTTTGCCGTTGATATGAAGTTAGGTGGACAGGCAGGTAGTATGGAGGAGGTGGGGAGGCTGCAGAATGATTTAGACAGTTTAGGAGAGTGGTCCAGGAAATGGCTGCTGAAATTCAACGTGAGCAAATGCGAGGTCTTGCACTTTGGAAAAAAGAATACAGGCATGGACTATTTTCTGAACGGTGAGAAAATTCATAAAGCCGAAGTACAAAGGGATCTGGGAGTGCTAGTCCAGGATTCTCTAAAGGTTAACTTGCAGGTTGAGTCCGTGATTAAGAAAGCGAATGGAATGTTGTCATTTATCTCAAGAGGGTTGGAATATAAAAGCAGCGATGTGCTTCTGAGACTTTATAAAGCTCTAGTTAGGCCCCATTTAGAATACTGTGTCCAATTTTGGGCCCCCCACCTCAGGAAGGACATACTGGCACTGGAGCATGTCCAGCGAAGATTCACACGGATGATCCCTGGAATGGTAGGCCTAACATACGATGAATGGCTGAGGATCCTGGGATTGTATTCATTAGAGTTTAGAAGGTTGAGGGGAGATCTAATAGAAATTTACAAGATAATGCATGGCTTAGAAAGGGTGGATGCTGGGAAGTTGTTTCCGTTAGGTGGGGAGACTAGGACCCGTTGGCATAGCCTTAGAATTAGAGGGGATCAACTTAGAATGGAAATGAGGAGACATTTCTTCAGCCAGAGAGTGGTGGGCCTGTGGAATTCATTGCCGTGGAGTGCAGTGGAGGCCGGGACATTAAATGTCTTCAAGGCAGAGATTGATAAATTCTTGCTCTCGCAAGGAATCAAGGGCTACGGGGACAGTGCCGGTAAGCGGAGTTGAAATGCCCATCAGCCGTGATTAAATGGCGGAGTGGACGCGATGGGCCGAATGGCCTTACTTCCACTCCTATGTCTAATGGTCTTATGGTCTTATAACAGGGCATAAGGGAGCAAGTATTTTGATGTGAGCTGTGTTGTAAAGATGCGCAGGAATTTAGGATATGACCACACAGCGCAAGGAAAATGACAAAGTTATCAACCACTCAGATCCACATCAGTGGTTCACTTTCATACTTGGTCACCCCCATCTTTGGAGAGATTTGTGGGGTCATCTCTTTAGTTAATATCCTATGATAAAATACCCAGCAAAAGAAAATAAAATCTGCAAGGTGTAAGATGGATAGATGACCCAAACCCAGTTTCAGAAATATTAGGTTAAAATCAAGGTATCCTAACACACATACACACTCTTAAAGAAAAGAAGTTTGAAGACATAAAACTTCCAATGTTTGCACTTCACATTGGTGATGGAATTAATGTGGAACTTCAGTCAGGCCAGATCCAAACTACAGACATTGCAGAGTCAATAATGCAGAGAGGAGCTCGCATCAGCTCCATGATTTTGCTGAAAGTACAACGATAAAAGTAGGAAACACTAACTCCACTCTAAGTTTAAACTTGCTGCAGCGCGAGGAATTCAATGGAATGTATCTGCACAGATGGCCCAGAAGCAAAAGTATAACGAGCAAGATTGGATCAGACACCCATTCTAGATTTTCTGTATTTCATCTCAATTGAAGTGATCCTGAATTAAGGGTAATAAAATTTGTATCATATTCATCCCATAGAATGGCTCAGCATGAAGTGAAATCAGTATCAATTGACACAACTACAAAACAAGTAAACTAAGGTTTACTCCCTTCCTTGTAGGTTCTACCCACAGGAAAGGTGAATTAATCAGCTCGCCCTCAAATATGTTTTTACTTTGAGACCATTTAAAATGAAATGCTATTGTGAATGGAACGATTGCTCCAGATTGTTTGTCACACACTGAACTACATATTGTGCATTTCGAATTGGGGCCACAGAAGTTGTTATAGGTGAAAAAGCAGAAAATATTGGCTTAAGAATAGTTAAAATAGTTCATGCGACCTCTGTCATGTTTGGTCAGTACTAGCTGTGGGTTTCTCGGTAGTTGCACATTTACTGTTGCTTATCTCCTTATACATTCACACCAGAGCTCTTCCATGAAATGACTGGCGTCATAAGTTTTAACATTTGTTGTGTAGAGCACTTGATGGGATTCCAGATAGTAAGTTCATGGAAACTTCAGATTCTCATCTCTTTTCTATTCTACGCCTCCTCTGTTGTGTCATATTTTGTGCATCACATTCACTTAAGCACATCTCAAACCAGGCTGATCACCCATCGTTCTCCCTTGGCTAATGAACCAGCAGTTTACCTTACTGATGTTTGCCTTGATGCCATGAGACTTCATGGGGCTCATTTGAGGACAACTCCCTCCTTGCTGTATAGTCACAGGAAGGACACTATTAATTGCAGTGGGTTCAGAAAAGATTTGTCAGGATGTTGCTGGGACTGGAGAGTTTGAATTATAAGGAGAGCTGGATAGACTGGAACTGTTTTCCTTGGAGCATAGGAGGTTGAGGAGTGACATTACAAAGGTTTGTAAAATCGTGAGGGGCATAGACAAGGTGAATGACAAGGGACTTTTCCCTAGGATAGGGGAGTTCAAAATTAGAGGGCATATTTTTAAGGTGACAGGAGAAAGATTTAAAAGGGACCTGAGGGGCAACTTCTTCACACAGAGTGCGGTTTGTGTGTGGAATGAGCTGCCAGAGGAAGTGGTAGATGCAGGTACAGTTAGAACATTTGAAAGACATTTGGACAGGTGCCTGATTAGGAAAAGTTTGGAGGGATATGGATCAAATGTAGACAAGTGGACTAGTTTATTTGGGACACTTAGCGTGGACGAGTTAGACTGAAGGGTCGGTTTCCGTGCTGTATGACTTTACGTATATATTATCTTCAGTTCCACTTCCCTACCCATTCCCCATGTGTCTGGATTCTATGAGAAGCCACAGAACTGTCTGTTCCAACCTTAAATATATTTAATGATGGAGCATCAGCAACCATCAGGGAATTCCAGATATTCCCAACCTTTTGAGGTTAGAAACTCCCTTTATTTCAGTTCTAAATGATTAGGTCTTTATCCTGAGGTTATGCCCCCATGATTTAAATTCCCTACCCTTTCAGCATTTACCCTGTCAAACTCCATCAGAATCTCATATTTCTCAATGAGATCATCTGTCACTCAGTAAAGAATAAAGGCCCAAATTACTCAATGTCTCAGCATAAGACCATCCCCTCATTGCTAAGAGTAATTTAGTGAACTTCTGCTGTACCATCTCCAATGCACCTCCTTAAATATGGAGACCGGGTACTCCAGATGTGGCCGCACCAATGCTGTATGCAATTTAGCAAATCTTATTTACTCCTGCACTGCAATCTAGTCCAAGGTGTTTGAATTATGTACATTTACATTATTCACTCAGTTGAGGAACTGACTGACTGAGACAAATAAACTATAAATCATGACAAAGTCAAAACATGAATCATTAAAACAGATAAAATGAACAATGCAATATTTAATATAGTTTGTCTTCTATGAGACAAGGAACTGCAATTTTAGCCAAGTCAACTGTAGATCTTCTGAATAACAGTTTTCAGTGTACTGCATCCTATATTGAGCAAGATTTCTTGGAAATTTCTGAGCTGATGGAGCAACTATTTCTTTATTCATTCACATGATGAGGGGGCATCATTTATTGCCCATCTCTAACCGCCCAGAAAGAGTCAACCACACTGCTGTGGACTCTGGAGTCACATATAGGCCAGACCAAGTAAGGATGGCAGTTTCGTTCCCTAAAGGGCATTAGTGAACCAGATGGGTTTTCCCCAACAATCAGACAATGGATTCACAGACATCATTGGATTCTAAATTCCAGATGTTTATTGAATTCAAATTCCACCATCTGCCATGGCGGGATTTGAACCCAGGTCCCCAGAATGTTATCTGGGTGTTTGGATTAACAGTCCAGCAACAATACCACTAGGCCATTGCCTCCCCATGTAAAGCACTGTCTTCATAACAGGCTCCCCCTTCATAAAAGTGTTAGGACCAATGTATGATTTTAAGTTAAATCTGTGTTTTATATTTTTACATTAAGAACGGGAAGACATGGGTTTTAATTTCAGTGTTCTGAAGTTGTTTTTGAGGGGTTGGTGATGGAGAGTCAGCAGGCCTGTTTGCAGCATTTTTCAAGAGATTTTTTAAATTTAGCATTGAGAAAACGGGGATTAGCTGTTCAGTGCATTAAAGAAGGCAGAGTGAAAATAACTGTGCTGTAGCTTAGCAACAGGGTTCTCAGGACACAGATATTGCAGTCTAGAATTCAGACAGTCAGCCGATCGATGTGTACCAGCCAAAGAGTGCTGGAACCTGAGTTTAGAGAACTCCTGTGTTTTCTCTGAAGTTAAAGTAATAGTGGATTTTAGATGTCGAAATGAGAGATACCAGGTGAAGAAAAGAGCATCCAGTGAATGAAATTCACTGGAAGGAAACTAAGTGCTGTTATGCCAGCCTGAGCTAACATCTTGGTGTGCAGTTACCAGTAACATTTTACTGAAGTTTTGGTATTTGGAAACGGATTCCTGGGGTGAAAGGAATAGTTTGAAATTGAATCCCTTTCTGATGTCTGTAATGAACTTTCTCCAAGCTTTTCATTGAATCCCTACGCTGCAGGTACAGGCCATTTGGCCCATCGAGTCTGCACCAATCCTCCAAAGAGCATCCCACACTATTCCTATAACTCCATATCCACCTCGCCTGCACATCCCCGGACATTCCAGGACAATTTAGCATGGCCAGTTCTCCTAACCTGCGCATCTTTGGACTGTGGGGGGAGGGGTCGGGGGCATCCATGCAGAGATGGGGAGAATGTGCAAACTCCACACTGCAAATTGGCCTACCCTGCAATTGAACCTGGCTCCCTGGCGCTGTGTTTGCAGCAGTACTAACCATTGAGACACTGTGCTGCTCCTTTTTGTTTAACGCTATATGTACTATAGTTCACCTTAATAAACACTTTATTCTTTGTACTAAAGTTACAGTGGTAATTCTTTTGTTCAGTCACTGAATTCTGCATCTAAAGTTAACATCTATCAAGCCAGGTTTCACTCTGAGTCATTTTCCTGGGGTTAACATTAGTTGGGATCATAACAGGAGTCTGTCCCTTAAGCAGCTTATCACTTTCTGGAGTCAAAAGACCAAAACTGCCCTTGTTGAAGAGACCCAAGTAGAGAATTTGTATATGATGTTTTCTAGAAGGAAATTTGGGGTACTATATATTAATATTGAAGAACTGCTGCCTCGTGTGGAGAGTCATGTCTCTGGTCTCTGGTCCATTTACGCTGCAGGTGACTTAATGTGATGATTCTGGTCTATTGTTTTCATGCTATGGATTCCCTCCCAGACTCATGGAGGAGGTGGGTATAGGATTTGGAGATAGAGCAGTAGGCAAACTAAGTCTTCAGCATAATAAAAATCCAGGCTGTTATACCAGTGTCGTACGGGTGGCAGTGCTGCACTGTTAGAGGTGGCATCTTTTGGGTGAGACATTAAACCAAGGTTACATCTGCCCTCTCAGAGGGATGTGAATGATCCCAGGGCTTTATTTCAAAGAGTACCTTGTACTTTGGCCAATGCTTCTTTCTTGACCAACATCTAAAAGCTGGTCATTATCACATTGATGTCAGTGGGCTGTAATTGGCAACTGTTTCCTACCTTGTAGTACTCACACTTCAAACAGATTTAATTGGTATTAAAATGGTTTGGAATATTCTCAGATTCTGAAAGGCGCTATGCAAATGTGTACTTCATTATTAACCCAGCACATTGGTTATTAGTGTTATTACCTGGATGAATCTTGGGAACCATGACTTGAGGATCGGTGCTCCTCCAGCAAGAGTGACACCTCTTCATATATCACTGCTCAAGGTGGAGCTACCATCACAATAAAATTCAAGGATAAAAAGTGACCATACTTTGCTATTATTCATTACATCCCCCTTGGTAAACTGATATAACATAGCAAAACATTTGGCGAGCTGTACAAATTGTACAGTAGCTTCTTGAAGTAAGTGTAACTTACTGAAGATCTACTTTAAGAATAACTAAGGAATGAAAGCAATATAAACTATGTAAATGCTGCTGAAGGACAACATAAGTTGACAACTCACTCTTATTGCCCACACAACCCCCATCCTGACCTGTCTGAGGTTTTATAGTCATATGTGACCAATTAATGACCACTTAAGGGCATCGTCCTATTGCCAGTAGTACTTTACCCATTTCAAGGTGAATGGCAAGCCCGCACCATGTGGGAAACCTGGAACTTCAAGGGGACATCTTATCTGAGGAGACAGAGTGCAGCACCTTCAGGGGAGGTGATGACCTGGTGGTGTTATCATTGGATGATTAATCCAGAAACTCAGCTAATGTTCTGAGGACCCAGGTTTGAATCTCGCCGTAGCAGATAGTGGAGTTTGAATTCAATAAAAAGTATCTGGAATTAAGAATCTTCTGATGACTGTGAAACCATTGTAGATAGTCAGGAAAAACCGATCTTGCTCACTAACATCCTTAAGGAAAGGAAATCTGCCACCCTCATCTGGTCTGACCTACATGTGACCCCAGACCCACAGCAATGTGGTTGACTCCCAACTGCCCTCTGAAATGGCCTAGCAAGCTACTCAGTTGTATCAGTTGCTACTAGGGGTGGGCAATAAACCCTGGCTGGCCAGCGAAATCTATGTGAATGAAAAAACCTAATGAAATTCACCCCAGCTTTTGATCAAATCCCAACGTGGAGTCTCCTCTGTATATGCTTTTATGGTTTGCCCAGGCTTATGATTAATTTACAACTTGAATTAACTTGAGGCATCTTTTTCTATCACTGCCAATACCAAATCTGTTCTTACAATAGCAGCAAAAAACCACACTGCAGAGTGTTTGTCGGTTTAAGCTTCCTGCTTGACGAATGCTTCTCACTATAAGCTATGCCTATGGTTGAGAGTACATACTGTCTTCTATACAAGTGAATTTTTTTTTCAAGTTTCCACTCTCGCACAATTTTGTTTTAAACATCCTAGGTAGCGGCTCAGTGTGATCCCTTCTGATGTGGATAATAACATTGAGAAACAGCACACTGGCTTTCTCAGGAGGAAAGGAGCAAAGAATGCACCATCAGCCATTCCTGCTCAATAGTTTACTTCAATATCTTAAATCCAAAATTGGGGGGAAAAAATCTCATTGCTTGCCGGATTGAAAAATAAAGACTCATTGATTGAGCAGTCTATTACTCCATTCAAAGAATCTAGCCGTTTTGTAGACTTTACAAACTGTCCAGAAAATCCAACCCCCATCTAACCAATGATTGTTAGTGTGGAGGCTCAATGACAGTAGTCCACGTCTGCCTGAAGGGGGTTTGAATCAATGGGATCTGCCTTGTGACACTGCCCACTACCTATCCCTTCCTCCATCCCCACCAAGACTTCCAATCCCATATTCCATCCCAAGCTAGCTACCTGCAAACCTCAAACACCAATGAACAGGTTTCCAGAAACATCCACAAACAGCGCACAAATGGGTGATCAATTGTGGAAATAGATTGTCCACACCTACAATGATAACTTGCTTCTGGCAAAGTCAGCTGGAGATAATGTACGTGAATTTCCTCTCAGTCCTCCCCATAAGTCCACCTCGACAGGACCATGCAGGAAAAAAACCATCCTCTATGTAAACAAAAAAAATCACCATTCTCCTTTCAGAGATCCACGTTTCTAGATATTCAGAATGCTACTGGGATGTAAAGATAAAGGTGAAGTTGCCACGTTCTTTCTAGACAATAGTGCTGCTCTCTCGTTACAGAGAGGCAGCTAGTGGTGGTTTAACCTGAGAGTCACTATGCCTCCGGCAAGGAGCAAGGTTGAAAAGGAGAGTCCCTCGTGCTAACATCAACCATTGCAGGAATTGAATCCACAATGTTGGCATCCCTGCATCACAAACCAGCCATCCAGCCAACTAAGCTAACCGAATATGCTGAACAGTTAGAAAGTCTTAATAAGCCATTTTCAAGAACTGATTGTTTCCATAAATCTGGCTTAGAATTTTTTTTAAAATAGAAGATATTGTTAACCCTTTTAGAACTGCAGGAGTAAATGAACAGTTGTATCATGTTCTGGTTTGTACACATTCACGCAAGTGTCCCTGGACCCAAGCTTAGAGTCAAAATGTTTCTCTCCACAGATGCTGCCAGACCTGCTGAGCTTTTCCAGCAATTTCTGGGGTTTTTTTGTGTTTCAAGTCAGAGCTATGTTGTTTCCAGCTTGAAAAATTCTTTGTTTACAATTGTTTCCTTTTAAGTATCTGCAGTAAACACAGTCAGAACACATGGGCCTAGTCTCTGTTCAATCTCATCAGGCCTTTATAACACCCCATTTTTCACCAACTGCTGCATTCAGGACAACGTAACTATTGTAAATGGTGACTTGTGACCTCTTGGTAGCTTCACTGCTCTGTGAGAGCATTATATTCCTGGATTTCAGGCTTCAGTGATGATCAGTTGGAAACTTAATTTCATAATACATCAGGAACACTTTTGTCGGTGAGAAAATACTCCATGAAATTAAAAATAAGTTTTTTTAAAGTTTATGTTATTTATTGTCTCAGCTTGAGAGGGATTTTTCAAAGAATGCGAGCATTGTTGCATGGAAATCGTTTTCTATGTTCAGTATTTATTCCATTCCACCCCCCCTCCTTGGCCCGACAAAATTGCACAGCTTCTGATTCATTTCCAAGATGTTAATTATGACCAACAACAACACTTAAACATTCCAGCACCTCTAACAACCAGGGGTTTAATTGGTTTAATCACGCAGTACGTACTTTTGCCCTAGTTTTGACACTTCTTTTGGCCTCGCATCCAGGAGGTACTAACTCATACTGGACACACGCAGACGTGCATACACAGATACAGATGCACACACAGATACAGATGCACACACAGATACAGACACGCATAGTACGAAGTGGTGAATGGACTAACATCATTTACATTTCCCTCTTGAGTTACTTTTTAATGGGCTTCATCTGGAAAAGATCATTGAGCAGGGAGAGATAGTGGCACGGTAGTAATGCCACTGGGCTAAAAATTCAGAACATTGAGCCAATGTTCTGTGGACATGGATTCAAATCTCACCATAGCAGACAAATCTGGAATAGAAAGCTGGCCTAATTGCAACCACTTTGATTGTAGTAAAAATCCATCTGGTTCATTGATGTCCTATTATTGATAGGCCAAATCAGGTAAGACTTCTTATGTGTGAATCCGCACCCATAACAATGTGGTCTGAACTGTCCTCTGGACAATAAATACTGGCCCAGCCAGTGACACATTTGACCTCATATGATTTTTTTAAAGAGAAAGGCTGTGAACAGGGTACCAATTCACTATAATTGAGGATCACCCTCCCCTCCAGTGATATTCAGCATTATAGACTCCAGCAGCTGACATGTTCCAAAAAACAACAAGCTACAAATGCTAACTTTTCTGAAAGAGAGGAAAGATTCCCTGTGCAATGATTGTTCTAAAAAAAGGCAACATTTGAAGCACTAATCTATGAAAGAAATGTAATGCATTACAGAGAAAATCCATTTGTTCTACATTGCACTGCTCCATTAAGCACCAAGCCAAGATGTCACATTCTGGGTCGGAACTATAACAATAGGAAAAATATTTTCACAGCTTATTGATTTCTTTTTGTCTGATGTTCTTCACAGATTAAATAGTTGCAGGTGGACCATCTTTCAGCACACTGAGAAACCTCCAAAACTAAATAATATAAAGGGAAATTCACTGTTCCTGCGCTCTAAGGGGAAACTGCCCTCAAAGGGAGGGCTGTAGTGCTAAGTCTCTCACCTCTACTACCTGCATTCCCATTCATGGGCAATCATTGATAGTTACAAATTAATGAAACTAAAATTGCTCGCGTTTTTGTCCTTGCTAATTGTAAATGTTTACTCAGCTTGAAATAGCAAGTATTTTTTCATGTGTATTGTAAGCCTTTTCTCTTGAAGTTATGATTATGCTGCATACAATGCTGTGCACTGAAACCAGTATGTATACCTTGTAATGAGCACACAGTAAAAACAAGTTATAACACTGGTCAAGTTCAGTGATAAATAGCTCCTTGCCTCCAAGTGAATAGCTGTGTTCCCTAAAGGCTAATTTTTTAATATTTGGAAGAAGGAGTTTTGCTTCTCAGATTACATTACAGAACTTGTAAGAATTTTGAAGCAACCTGTTTTGACACATTTCTTGCACAGCTGGGATTTGAACTCAGACCTTCTGCTCCAGAGGCAGGAGCATTACATGGTGCCCTCTTCAGATTAAACAGTTCCCAAGAGGTCCAATGGAATTATAGAAAATGAATGATAAAGCAGAGAAGGCGACTGTTTGGCCCATCATGCCCATGTCATCCCTTTGTAAAAGCAATCCAAGAAGACCTATTCCCCTGTCATTTCTGGATTGGCTCATAAATGTTCCCTCTTCATGTATTTCTCTAATTCACTTTGGAAAGTAGTGTAAGATCTGCTCATTTGGGTTCTGAAAAAGTCATATCGGACTCAAGACATTGACTCTGTTTCTCTCTCTACACATACTGCCAGACCTGCTGAGTTTCTCCAGCATTTTCTGTATTTGTTTCAGCTCTCTCCATAGTCTTGACAAGTTGTACTCAATCTTTCTGCTGCTAATATAAAAACCATGTTCAAAACAGCATAAGGAGGTGGTGAAAGCAGACTCAATAGCAGCATTCAAGAAGCACCTGGACGAATACATGAATAGGAAAGGAATAGTGGGATGCAGATCCTGTAAGTGAAGACAGTTTTAGTATGGAGGGGCAACATATGGCGCCAACGGGTCTGTTCCTGTGCTCTATTGTTCTTTGTTCTTTCTTTGTTCAGTTTCACTCTCATTAAGTTTGTTTCTGGTAGTTGGAAAATCAACTTAATATGTTTTTTTAAATAGGGAGCATTTCCCTTTTGAATCTTAGTGTAGTTAAAGAATTGCTCATGAAATAATACTCCTACAAATCATACATTTTCAAGCCACACTTCCTGTTGTAATTGAACAGGCACTCTGCCATCTTAAAGAGAGATTTCAGCCAGTAGCCGTATATGCAGTTTTGCCAAGAGGTCGAGCATTCAGTGTTCTTTAAAATATTTGGCTTTCAGGGACTTTTAATCACAATTTTTGAACAGTTGTGACTGAGTCCTTTGTGAATTTCATCTCTCCTTGGCTGCAATCTCACACCATTGAGTGAAGTTGCTGTTTGAGTTCAGTATTGCCATTGTTTTCACAATGACACCATAATCAGTGTAGCCCCCGACTGAAACAATTAGCGTGGGTAGAGACAGTCTGAATTCAATGCAGAGTTTTGAAAATGGTAACTGAAAGATTAGGGAGGACTGCCTTGCATCAAACTGCACCATTAATATAGCTGATATATTGAAATGAGCTTAAATAAGTCATGAACAAAGCAGTCATCTTAGCAAATAGTAAACTGAGATAGTAATTTGGAAGAAAGAGCATTTTTTGGACCCAGTCACATCTCTTGGGTATTAAGAATTCATATATGTTCCAAAAATATGAAGCACACCAGCTTTTAGTTCACCAAAAATGGTATATTTAATGTGGCAATCATCAAATGTCCCAGTGGTCATGGGAGTGGTGTTGCCAATCAGGACAGGCAACATACTGTGTACAGAGATTCAGCCTGTAGGGAATGAGCTGGAGGCCAATTTCTCTGTTAGCCAAATTGACCTCACCAACATGTATCCCTTAAAGCATTGCTAAATACAGATTATTTGATTATAATTGGACTGCTGTTAGTGAAACCTTTCTGTGCAAATTGGTTTCCTACAGTACAACAGTGAAAAGAACTTTGAGAAATCCTGAGGTCATGAATGACATTCTACAAATGTAAGTTCTAATTTCTTCATTTAGCAATAGAAATTGCAAACAGATACTTAATCTTTGACATTGCTACTGTCAACAAAAAGAAAACACCCCATGTGTTCTTATCTTATATTTGTGTGATCATGATAATAATGACATATAACTCATAATAACTCAAATAACTCATAGCTCTGAGTTAGCTTTGAAAATGCTGAACTTTTAAGTAAGACAGTTTTTCATTTAAATATTTTAAAAAGGACGTACAAGCCAAAGATTGTCGGGAATGTAAGTTCTGCAAATGTAATTCAGTGACAGTCTGGAAAATTCCTTGTGTGGATTCTCCATCCTGAGAGATAGCATGGAATGTTGCATCTTGTGTGTATCAAGGAAATTTAGACAGAGGCACTTGAACCGGGATCCAATGTGAATACTGACTTAGAATCAAGATAATGGAGGCTAGTTACTACCTCAATTGAAAAACATTTCCTGTGAGTTATATCCCAGACCATAAACGCAACGAGAGGTAAAAGACAGCAGTTTTCTGAAGAAGGGTCTAGGCCTGAAACATCAGCTTTCCTGCTCCTCTTATGCTGTTTGGCCTGCTGTGTTCATCCAGCTCTACACCTTGTTATCTCAGTTTTGGATAAAGCATGTGTTTGTATTTTCTCATGCACAAGAGAAGGCGCCAAAACAAAACAACAGCAATCTGGGATTTTGTGTGCTGACTGGTGTATTTGTTCTGCGGGGCTGGTCTGTGCGGTGAAGGTTACAGTTGAGCAACATCCATTAGACATCCCTTTAGTTGCAGGTAAAGGAAAAGGTCTCTCTTAAATTGGTGGAAGCAAGTTGCGAATCAGCAAAGCAACCACTAAAAAGGAAACAGGACATTTCCTTTTAGATTAATTGCAAAACCTAAAACCTCCAGACCATATGCTCAACTGCCAGTCATCACTACCAGTACCATCTAATTTAATGGCCACAATGTTACACCATCTACTCCCCATAGACATGTCAAACACTGATTTGTATATTGTTTTTCTAACTGTTAAGTTTCTCCTCACTTCTCATTTCTAAATCTGTATTGGTGTGTTGTGTTTTATCGTATTTCCTTGGATTGTAGTATCTAATAAGCACATGCTTTCTTTAGCCCTAGAAACCTTGGTTAAACTGGCTCCTTTTAAATCGTAAATGTATTGGATCTGGGAAGGATGTCCATAAGGGATCCCTTCGTTAAATTATCTATATCACAACTAACCAAAGCCAAAGGGGCTTTGAGTAAAGAGGAGTCAGTTTCTCCCTCCTTGCCCAGGACCATAACAAATTGGAGGTGCCCCATCAGGAATCATAATGAATTGGGGACCCTTGCCTGAGAAATAGCCATAAAATCATAACAAGTAACCAAAGAGAAAGGCAAAAGGAAAAAGAAGTGAAAAAGATATGAAGAGACGCGGGAAAATGTAATCTGTGAAGTTCTATTTGTTATTGCCTTTAGAATATTCCAGATCAGTAAACGTGTTTAGATTAACATAAAAATACAGTTTAGGATCTATCATTGGATGAAGATTGACCTTCTGCAGTTATTTTCAGCAATACAGAGCTGCAAACATCAGTGGTTGCCCTTAAAGATGCTTGACAGACTGGTCAATCTGGCAGTGGCCTGATCTACTGTACCATGAGACGAGGCTGAGATGGCAAGGTGTTGATTGTAGATTTGACACCAATATTCTCCATGTGCTCACTTCAGTATCACTGGACAGGGGGGAGGAGGAAAAAATCAAAGTAAGCATCACTGCAGCCCACTTTATATCTTCCACAGAATAGTTAAGAAACTACCATCAGGTTGACATCTAGAATTGAGTGACCGACTCAGAGGGGATTAGTGAATAAGGAGGGAGACTTGCTGTCATCACAAACAAAAGCCCAGGAAATGGATTCATTTTACTCTGGGCTCCTGGTTTTCCTTTTCACTGTGATTCTGCTACAGAGTTCATTTCGCACAATTGCCAGTTTTGAGCATGTTCAGACAGGACTGCGCAGGCCCAATGTAGACCTTTTTAGAACCCCCCCCTTCTGTCACCAGTTACAAGTTCAGTTTCAGCTGGTAAGTTAACTTTGCCACTCTGGTGACAGTAGCAGTCCCTGAATGAGCGTGGAAGATGTACAAAGTCAGTAATATTGAAAATACCTAAACCCCAGCCAATGTTGTGCAGGACTGCCAAGCTATAAACAAAATGCCAGAAGCATTTTGAGGAATATGAATAGAAATGTAGAACAGAAGAGTAAGGAATTAATTGCAAAATTCAAAATATTATGGACTCTGCATTAGCCTCTCATTCAAAGGGTGGGAGATGGTCAGGAGTATTTGAAAGTTAAATATTGTGAAATTTTAAAATTAACCCTTCACACAGGTGTATGCTGCCATTTTTGAGGCACGCATTGTGTCACTTTTTGGAAAGGTGCAACGCAGCGTTTTAATATTCAAATCAACTTTCGTGGTGCAGCTAATTTCAATCAAGTGGTTGCTCATTTTCCCAAGCTTCGGAAAACCAGGCAGTAAACGGAGAATGGAGCCACTTACAGCAGTAAGTATATCTATTTTAGAACAATGCTTGTGAGCCGAGCACAGCAGGAATTTGCCTTCCAGCTCCAAATGCAAAGCTCTTGTTGTACATGGCCTCCATTCTCTGCTGTAATCAGTCAACACCCACTCTCCACCATCAAATCTCCAACCCTTTCCATCCCTCATCATTACCAGGCTCCAACTCTAATCTCTATGCTCTGGAAGAATTCCAATCACTTTTTATCCTCCCATTTATATGTTGGATTGAGGCCAACATTTAGAACCATCTATCATGAGCTTGGCAGTGTGAAATCAGTCAGATTTGGCAAACCACCTGAACAGAAGAAATCTCTCAAGCCCATACTTGTCTGGAAGAAGTGTGACTTTCCCAACCTGTGACCGGACAACCTGTCAATCAGGCCAGGAAGCAGTGCGGAAAAATAGCAAGACTCCTGCATTCAGTTTGGCTGGATCCCTACATCTCTGAAGTGTTGGTGTTCCCTGCAACAATCTTGTTCTCTGCTCCCTTACTTTAGGTAACTGAGTCAATACACACGTTTAGGTACTTGATATTAACACTGTAAAGAACAAACAACATGGATCCCCATAAGACATCAGGAATGGGAAACTATAGTTATAAGAATTGAATTAACTGTGACAATTTCCACTGTAGCTCTGATGTTAAGAGATTTGACCAAGTTGTTTAAAATCAAGAAATGAAAGAGCATGAATGAGGCCAACTGTTCATTATGCTAGTGTTCATTTCGGCGTAGTGCAGGGCTCGTGACTAGGTAAGGGAGAATGATAGATTGCGGGGCTGGGGGTAAGAGATCGGGGCTGGTGATCAGAGACTGTAGGCATTGAAAAGTGATTGTAGTGGAGAAGATTTTGGAGATGGGTAACTGGAAGGAGATTTTCTGCCTACCTATTGGACCTGTAGGAAACATACCAGCTACTCTTGGTCCATGAGCAGTACTTTAAAGGCTCTTAACTGATGGATCCAACCCTTTTCACTTTCTTTGATATGGCTGGTTTCCAGAGAACAGGGAGACCCAGCCAGTAACAGCTAGAAATAGAAACTTTGTACAAGTAAAGGAACAGTTTCTCCTTAAGAGATTACAGTGGCTGACAGGGATCTGAGAATGACTCAGTTGTCTAGTCTTTATCATGCTTCTATTAAAACTGTTTGCCACATACTGAGCTTGGGTTTGAAACTCCTTACTATTTTTATCCCCGTCTTAGCCTAAACCCATCTGAATTGCAAGGTTGATGTCACCAAGCCGCTATCTATAAAAGGAAGACACTTATTTCCTTTATGAAAAGTTTTGATGAAGTGAATATGGAAAAGAAAATTTCCTTTAGTTATATCAGTTTGGGAGGGGTGGTCTATGTAAATTTTATGCTGTGAGGAAGGAGAAAGGTAAAGAGATTCTTTACACAGGGCAGCACCAACTTTACTCTCGGGAAAAATTGCTCTTATTAAGGAGAAACTTATCATCCTTTAAGGCAAAGGAGGATGCAGCACTCTGCAGAGAGAGCAGGGGGATGGGATTAGTTTCTGGGGTTGCTGTGTAAATTACAGCACATTTGGATGGCCTGATGGACTTATTCCATGCCATAAATATGTATGGTTTCATAAATTCATCTTTATCTGAAATAGTCATGATGGGAAGAAGAATTATAAAAGAAGTTTGGCAACAAAGGAGGTGAGAGATAATCTCTGTTTGTGTTATTTTTAACTGAAATCTTTCCCTGCAATTCCAGGACCACAATGCTACTATGGTCAGCATTGTAGCATCCTCTGCTGCTCATCTACAATATTTTTGGTTTCTTTGCTAACTTTTCACTTAATCAAATGTAAACAACAATCTGTAGGGAACAGAGGGGCATCAGGCAGCAGTAAACTTCACTGTGCTTCCACCCATCTCCTCTCATCAGTAAGCATCAAAATACCCAAAGGCGGAGTTTACGTGACAGTCGATAATGAAGCTGAAAGTCTTCCAATTTTATGGCTTGGTTTGGTCGACAATGTAGTCATTATGTCTGGTCAGCTGGATGTAGAATAGCTGGGTATGTTATTTGACATATAACAAACTAGTGGGGGCAAAAGGGCTGTTTATATTTTTGTGCAAAACGTAATATCCTAACCAAGGAACTGTTGTGCAATTCCATTCTACACACATAATCCCTACAGTGTGGAAACAGGCTCTTCAGCCCGACAAGTCCACACCGAACCTCGGAGCATCCCACCCAGACCCATCCCCCTGTAACTCACCTAATCTAGACATAATCCCTACGTTCAAAGTAACAGAGTACAAGTGACTGCCAGAACTGGGATTTGTTCGTCTGGGAGGCACTCCTGTACCTGATTTATTTTCAGTGCCATTTAATCTCCTGATCAGTTTCTTTTTCCCAGTGATGCAAGTATTTGCTGTTCATTTCCTTTACTGTGATGATGCAAATACACCTCTGACCAAAGAGCGATGCAAAATCCTGCTCCAGTATCATGTGGTCTTCAGGATTTACGTGTATGTGAAACGAATTGTCAAGAAGTCAGCCTTGAGCTGACCAGCCTTAGAAAAACACCGTCCCATGGTGGTAACATGTTGGGAGCAGCCTTATCCAGTTGTGATTAGGAATTGCACCCCTCAGAGAAAGGAATTCGCCTCAAGACCTGCTGACCAATTAGATTGGGTAGTCCTACCACTGCCAGAACTCTTGAAACTGCTGGGACTATACCCCTCCCAAGAAAGAAAAGAATGGAGCTAGACTTGGAAGGAAAGTTCATGGTTTTTGCTTGGGTGGGGACAAAGGCCATCAGGTTCTGGATGGCAGGAGGTGGGGGATGCCAGTGATGGACACAGGGCACTCCAAAAATAAGGCTCCCTCCCCCCATCCAATGTCATGAAAAGGCCATCCCTGTTCCATCTTCCCTTGCCCTACGTATTATGCCCTATGAACTGGCCAGTTTAGAGCCACAGTGGGCCCTTCAGCAGAAGGATTGGCTGCCATTTACCTGCAGCAGCTAACCAACCCCACACACGTGCTGTGATCCCCCTCTGACTGACTTCCCCTCTAGTTTAAATAAACCACTCAAACAATTCAGAATTCTACACAGGCACAACACAAATTCAAGTGAACATTGCCAAGCCCCCGATTCTATTTTCTACCTGCAAATACCTGGAGTTTTAGAACAGAGCACCTGTCCCCAGTTGCTTGGTCACATTTATCTCTTATTTAACATCATTAAAACCTTATTGTTTGATCCTCATCATATTTCTGTTTGTGGGAGTTGGCTGTGTGTAAATTGGTTGCCGTGTTGCTCCATTACCACAGTAACTCCATGTCAGAGGCACTTCATTAAGTGAAAGGTATTTTGAAATACCCCTGAGGTTGTGATTAGCCAGTGTTTCCTTCTATAGAACTCACAAGTCAGTGCATGACTTCTCCATGCCATTAGGACCCTGACAGCTTCAGCTTTTAGGACCTAAGTGGCATTCTTGTGTTCCCTACCTAATGTTCTTGAATGAAAATTAGTTGAATTCCATTTTAAATGAAGCACGATACAAATTACCTGAGACTGATATTCTGCTGGAAAGTATACTTTAGTACATTAGCTACAAAACACTCCATCTTATTGAAGCATGAAGCAATTTGTTTTTTTTTATATTTGTTCGGGCAGGCATATCCAGTTCAATTTGGCATCTCTCCATCATACAATGAGTTTGTCAAATTAAGCAGGAAAAGATATTGATACAAGAGGAAACTAGATTCAACGGTAACCAGAACAAACTGAGGGGAGCCAAAATCGAAAGATGTTTCTAGTGCATTTCTCAACATGCCAGATACAAACATCTGAACAAAAGTAGGCCACTTGGCCCTTTGAACCTGTTCTGCCAGTCAATAAGATCACAGCTGATCTTCTTTTAAATTCAACTCTACATTCCTGCACGCCCGTGATAATTTATCATTCCTTTGGTAATCAAGAACGTACCCACCTCTGCATTGAAAATATTTAAAGGGGTAAAGAATGATTTGAGCAGAACTATCTGCAGGAAATATGGTGCAATTTATCAGAATAGCTTTTAGGAAAGAATAGTTACAACAGAATATAACACAGCCGATCTTCTCTGTTACCTTTTGATAGATCACATTTCCCATTGCATTACAGCTGTTTGTAACCAAGCTCCTTTGCTAAAGCTGTGTCATAATTACTCACTTTGCAGTGGCTTCAGATACCACATCAATGGTATTTAGTTGGTAGGGAGAAAGGTAGTGGGGAGAGTGTGTGGTGGAGTGTACCAGGTACAGTGTGAGTGAGACCAAAAGTGGTTAAAGAACCCAATAAGACTAGAGATGTGGTGATCCTGCGAGGCACAACAGCAGGGCCTTATTAACCTCTTGTTTGAGGTGAGATTACCAGCATTAAGCCAACCTTGGTACCCAAATTAACTTTTAAAACCCTCGCTATGTTCATTTTTTCCAAAAGCCTTTGCTCATAGAATCCCTACAGTCTGGGAGCTAGCCATTCGGCCCATCAATTCTGCACTGCCCCTCCAGGGAGCATCCCACTCAGACCTACCCCATCCCTGTAACCTTGCATTTCCCACCTAGTATGGGCAATTTAGAATGGCCAGCCCACCTATCGTGCACATCTTTGGACTGTGGTTGGAAACTGGAACAAACCCACACAGACAACATGCAAACTCCACACAGACAGTAGCCCGAGGGCGGAATCAAACGCAGGTCCCTGATGCTATGAGGCAGTGGTGCTAACCACTGAGCTACTGTGCCAGTGATATCTTGGAGGTAAAAATTGACTGTGAAGTGATCATTTTACTGAGGGAACTGAACCAAATTTAATGCAATTGGACCAATGTGGTGTAGGAAAGAGGAGCAGGAGTAGGCCATTTAGCCCCTGAAGACTGCTCCACCATTCACCTAAGATCATGGCTGATCTTCCACATCAGTGCCTTTTTCACACACTATCCCCATATCCCTCTATATCTTTAATACCTGGGAATTGGTTGATTTCTGCCTTGAATATATTCTATATATTGTATATATAGGATGGCATGAATGGAGGGTAAATGTGCAGTTTTGGAAATTTTACTGAAATATTGGCACTTTTGACTGAACCACCTCAGGCTAATTTGAAATGAGGAGTATCGTCGCTGATGGAGGTTTATATTTTGCAGTTTGTAGAATACAAAATTCTGAAGAGCAAACACATGCTTCCCCATCATCAGCAAAGACTCCCATGTTGAGACCGGGCATTAAGGATTCTCTCTGCAGTGATTTTGTTTGCACTGAATCTGTAAAATTAGGCATGTAGTGCCACAGTAGAATTTGAACCTATGTTCCCACACTCTCTGGAATGTAAATGTGCCACCTATTACCACTACACGAGCATCTTCCCCCAATTCTATTACAATCACCCTAAATAGGCACTTAAATCATACATCACTGGGTGCTCGGGCTGTCATTGTTCTATCTCAGTGTGAGGATTGATTTAAATGCAACAAATTAGTGAAGATATCTTCAGTGAGAGGTAACAGCAAAGCATTGTAAACTTGCCAGGAAATGAAGAAACGCTGTGTGAAGGGGTCAACCTGCTCGGTGCGCTTTGCACTTCATGTCAAAATAAACACAGCTACCAATTCCATATTCTCAGCTCGTTATTAACTTTCCATTTAACATGCTGACTTTTCTGTCAAGCTGATAAGAAATGTTCCCATTTGCTGTACCAAGGTAAAAGATTCTATGGAGAGAGCTCTGCAAACTTCCAATTAATTTAGAAGTAAATTCAGTTGACACCCTTGCTGTATATAATTTTCAGACAGAAGAACACCACTCTGTCATTAGCTAGGGTGACTCTCAGACTCTCCTGGAGGGACAGCAAGATTTTGGTGCTTCTTCATGAGATGGATTCTTCATCTAAATCATGTGACTGAAGTGGCTGAATAATTCCCCGTAGGAAGGGAATATATCAGTATGCAAACAAACAGAGCTCTTTTACAGAAGCTGTACGAATCCTGGCTATTAATAGCGTGCCACTGCCTTTGGTTCCAAATAACCCTTGGAATGAATTCCATAAGTGTCACTGAAAGAGACTTTCAACATCTTCAGGCAAAGGACACATCCTTTGGATCCTCCCCTCAGCTTCAAGAACAAGAGAAATGGAAAGGGAAACATTGCAGGGCTTTGGGGAGTGAACAAGGGAGTGGGACTTTTGGCAAGCCTACCAAGGATCTGTGTGGTCTGTTGGTGATTTCTAACTGCAGCCTAAGTGGGGGGAACTGACCTCAGCACATGTCTCTGAACTGTCAGTGGCTATTAAGACACTGCAGCAGTGGTTTGGTTGTGGCGGAAGTTACACACTTAGCCTTCTGTCAGTTGTTGGAAAGCCTTTGTGGTCATATGGCCAAAAAGATGATGCAACCAGTGCACTGCACATTCGGAAATGGGACAAGCTGTTGAAACATGCACCATAGACACTTGGAGAGGATACTCAGGCTGCAAAGATGATTTCCTCCAGTTAATTTGTGATGTTGGAAAGATTCTGGAGAGACTTTGCGTAAAACCTTAATTCTGGAGAGCTCATAAAGCATTCCAAAATATACTGGCTAAGCAATTTTATATTAAATAGCAACTGGGTGCTTTTGCCGTGCCCGGTCAACTAAGGAACATTTTCCATCTCCTTGGAGTATCAGCATTACTTCATGTGGCATTCATGTTCCAGAAATGCTGTTGCTTTCTCTCTGACACTTTTTCTTTGGTGGTGATGAAACTTGAACATCATGTGGGTGGTGTTGCGGCCTTATGTGTGGTGCTGAGGAGAATGTGACCAGGCCAGTACCAAACAGGAAGCTGTGTTAGCAAATGACTTTCAGGCTCTGGTCTGAAAATGGGGCTGAAACGGAAGCCAGTGAATGTGGCTTTGCTGCTGTGGGTGCATCTCAGGGAAGGAAGTGGCTTGCATGGAGCTGCAGGTGTTACTTGAATATCTATGTCAGTGCTGCAAACGCTGATGGTATTTTATTTTCCTTCTTTCGTGGTGCATGGCCATCTTTGGCAAAGCCAACATCTATTGCCCATCCCTAATTGCCTTTGAACTACTCAAGCCATTTGCTCTCAGTAACTGCAAAGGGCAAACAAGAGTCAACCTCTTTGCTATGGGTCTGGAGTCACATATAGGCCAGACCCAATAAAGATGTCAGATCTCCTTCCCTATTTGTAAACCACATGGGTTTTTAGACAAATTAATGATATGTATCATCATCACCATTTGTACGATTAGCCCTTCCCTCTGGCATGAAGTCAGAAGCAGGGAGGGTTCCTGATCATTTCACAATATTCAGCACCATGTATGATCCTTACATACTGAAACAGTCTGTTTCCACATCCAGGCTTGGGCTGATTAGTGGCAAGTTACATTCATGCTGCACAAATGGCAGGCTTATGACCACCTCCAGCAAGAAGAAAGATTCCAGCCATAGCCCCTTGACATTCAATGGCATTACTATCATATTACTGAATCCACCCACACTATCAATATCATTGACCAGAAATTGAACTGTACCTGCCATATAAATACTGCAAGAGCTGGTTGGAAGCTAAGAAGTCTGCAGCAACTAATCCACCTCCCGTCGCCCCAAGATATGTCCACAGTTTGTAAGGCACTAGTTAAGAGTGTGATCGAATACTGTCTACTTGCCTGGGTGAGTATAGCTCCAACAATCCTCAAGCAGCTTGACACCATTCAAGACAAAACAATCTGTTTGATTGGCACCACAATATTAAGGTCAAAAATCACACGACACCAGGTTATAGGCCATCAGGATACAAATTCACCCCATAGGGGTTTGTGTGTGTGTGTGTGTGTGTGTGTGTGTGTGTGTGTGTGCGTGTGTGTGCGTGTGTGCGCGCACGTGTGCGCGCGCGCTTGACCACAACCCTGCTATGGTAACCTTTGCAAGACATGTCAGATCATTGACATGGGCACTACCATCACACATGGGAACACCACCCACCGTGCGCATAGTGGGTACACATGTGACTTGGCCAATGTTGTCTATCTCACACGCTGCAGGCATGGCTGCCCTGGGTATGGTAAATGGCGAAACCATGCAGACGCTATGACAATGGATGAATGGACACCACACAACAATCACCAGACAGTAATGTTCCCTCCCAGTGGAGGATCATTTCAGCGGTCAAGGGCATTGAGCCTCGGATCTTTGGGTCCTCCAAAGCGGACGTTGGGATGCACAACAATGCAGAGTTGCCAAGCAGAGGCTGATAGCCAAGTTCGGTACCCATGAGGATGGCCTCAACCGGGATCCTGGGTTCATGTGACCCCACCACACTGTATACTCTCACACGCACACTCACGCTCACACACACATGTACACACACTCTCTCACACAAACACACTCACGTACACACACTCAGACACTCACATAGACACCCTCTCACACACACACACTCACGCACTCTGTTCTGAGGAAGGGTCACCGGACTTGAAACATTAACTCTGTTTTCTCCTTCACAGATGCTGCCAGACCTGCTGAGCTTTTCCAGCAACTTTGTTTTTATTCCTGATTTAGAGCATCCACAGTTCTTCTGTTTTTTATTTAGATTTATTTACTACTTTGACATCAGTTGTATGATCTTTTGATCTTTTACTTATAAATTCTGTGTCTTGATGCATCTCTCACTAAACCTGATGAAGGAGCAACGCTTTGAAAGGTTGTGTTTTCAAATAAACCTGTTAACTGTAATCTGGTGTCATGTGATTTTTGGCCTTATCCAACCCAGTCCAACACTGATGCCTCCACATCATCACTACGATATTGTTCATTCCTTTCTCCACTGATGCACAGTGGTGGCACTGTGTACCATGTATGTACATAAGATGCACTGCAGTAACTCACCAAGGCTGCTTCGAGTGCACCGTCCCAAATTGTGACCTCTACTATCTTGAAGGACAAGAAAAGAAGACCTATGTGAGCATATTCCCCTCCAAGCTGCACAACATCCTGACTTGGAACTGTATCACCATTCCTTCAGTGTAGTCAGGTCAAAATCCTGGAACTGTCTTCCACACATCACTGTAAACGTACCTACTTCCCAAAAAGGCAACTCACCACCACCTTCTCCAGGGCAGTTGTGGATGGGTAATAAATGATAGCCTAACCAGTAATGCCCAATTCCATAAATGAATAATAAAAAAGAAGCTTTGTACTTCGCATTTATAATTCAGTGTAAATTCCAGCAGCTATAGTGTCAGGATATGAACTCATCTCCCCTAAACATAAGCCTGAGCCTCCAGTTTATTAGTCTTGTGACATTACCACTTCATCACCATATCTCCTATAGCATTTATGGCACAGAAACAGGACCAAAAGGTCCATGCCAGGGTTTAGGCTCCACGAGTCTCTCCCTCTTCTCAACATTTATTTTTTGACACTATCAATACATCTCTCTGTTCTATTCTCACCGTTTATCGACGTAAGCCTGGTGCATAAGAACTTTAAATTAGAAGCAGAAAGAGACAATTTTGCCCCTTGAGCCTGTTTCGCACTTCAGTGAGGTCACGGCAAATTGTTGGTTGCCTCAATTCCACATTCCTGCTTACTCCCTGAAAATCTCTGACTTCTGCAGGAACAATGCAGTAACCATACAAATAGGGCAGTTACATTGGTCAGGTCTGTAAAAGGGTATAAAAGGGTAACTGCTGGAAATGTTTTCATTTTTGCATATTAGTAGGAAAGCCCAGAAGTGACTGGACACAGTGTTGATCCAGAAAGTCTTAACAAGTTAAACAACAGAAACAGAAATTGCTGGATAAGCTCAGCAGGTCTGGCAGCTTCTGTGGAGAGAAATCAGAGTTAATGTCTCGGGTTGAGTGAACCTTCCTCAAAACTGATGGTAGCTGGGAAGAAGTCA
Organism: Ginglymostoma cirratum; assembly: GCA_024137785.1. Lineage (NCBI taxonomy): Eukaryota > Metazoa > Chordata > Chondrichthyes > Orectolobiformes > Ginglymostomatidae > Ginglymostoma > Ginglymostoma cirratum. The sequence goes on along the minus strand of JAHRHZ010000078.1, from coordinate 14,353,047 downwards.
GTTGACATTTATTATAGACAATTTACGGACCGACATTTACCGTAAACCTGGCCTGCTGTATTCTTCCAGCCTCCTATTTGTCTACCTTACATACAGAGGACATGGTGTGAAGGGAGGGGATAAGGAGTAAACGGTAAGTGGGGATAGAGCCCAAAGAGAGAGAAGAACAGTTGGACAGACAAAAGAGTTGGTAGCGATCTGGCTAGGAGGGTGAATAGCTGTTAATTGGGACTGTTAGTGTCTAATAATGGGTTGTGTGTAATCGAAGACTATGTGTTAACAAGGCTTGATGTGTGGGAGTTGGGATGAGGACATGGGAGAGCTCAAGCCCTAAAGTTATTGAACTTGATATTGGATCCCCAAGTGGAAAACGAAATGCGGTTCTTCCAGCTTGCACTGAACTTCACTGGAGCAATACAGCAAGTCTGAGACAGGGATATTCGCCAAGGAACAGGCTGATGCGTTGAAATGGCTGGTAACTGGAAGCTCAGGGTCTTTTTGCGGGCAGAATGTAAGTGTTCTGTGAAGCGGTCACCCTGTCTATGCCTTGTTTCCCCATTGTAGAGGAGGCCACATTGTTAGCAATGAATGCAGTAGACTAGATTGTGGGAAGTGCAGGTAAAGTGCTGCTTCACCTGGTAGCCTTAGCAAGTTCAATGTTTGCTATTTTGATGGAAATTGCCAACTGTCTCCAATAGAATAACAGGTTAAATAATAAATTATAGAAGTGGAGACATTTGGACTAACTATTGCAAAGCATTTTCCATGAGTATTTGGGCAGATACACAAAGAATATCCCAGCACTGATAAACTGAATCCTCTCACGCAAGGTCTGTGTTATAAGAATTTTAAACCTGTGTTGGCCCAGAGCTTTATAATTTGGTTGGTAAAACTAGCATCACAACTCTTATTGATGTAATACTGAAGTGAATTCCTCTCACTCTTCCACTAGGATTATAAACTAAGCAGTTTATTTTATAAAACTGGTACTAGTATTATTGAAGATACGATCTAACTGGTACCAGACCATAATCATGAACTGTTTTAGGTCTTTGCATTAGTGAATGAAATGGCGGCATGGGGTGGGAAATAGAGGTGTACTTTGTATTGAAAGTATGGAGGGAAATGTCTCTTGGAGACTTGGTGAATAAATGTATCATTGATGAGATACAGTGTGCAATACAAAGCAACGATACCACAATATCTCATGCTCGATTGATGTTCCACGTGTAGCTGGCTAGTGTAATAGGGTTGTTATTAATGGGTTAATGACAGTAAAAAGGGAGAGGGGAGGTGAATTCAAATGTGTTAACCAGGGTGCTAAAAACAGGGTATTAATCACCTAGCTGTGCTTACTTGGTTAAAATCATGTCAGTGTTTTGTGAAAGGGCTCTTGTGGTGCAGAGGTAATGTTCTTACATCTGAGCCAGGAAGTTCAGGTTCAAGTCTTAGCTGTTCTTGAGGTGTGTGATAACATCCCTGAATAGCTTGATTAGAGAATATGTAGGTTTTTTTAAGAATCCTCATGTAAAGTCTGTGGGGCAAAGAATTACACTGTTCAGGCAATTTATATCTTCAAAATCTACAGGGGGGGCTTCAACAGTTCTGCCTGATTAACGGAAATCAGAGCCCTCTATCCCTCAATGAGATAATAAGGTTTAACGTGTACTCAATTTTGAGCTTATCTGTGTTTAAACACTTCAAAAGACTTGCTTCGTCTCCTGAAATCAGACCCAGTAAACCTCACCACAATTGTTGCAGCCTTGAGCTGTCAATTTCAGGAGCAGAAATAATTTCCATTTCAGCATCTTCACTGCTGCTAATCACTGCCACCTCTGGGAGCCCATGAATACGTGTCAACTTTAGGCACAAGCCTGGCATCGGTAAGATGAGTAACCGGAATGCCTTGGCCCAGATCTTCCTGGTGAAGCTGCGGTGTACACTACCAATAAATTTTCTATTATGTTTTGTACCTTTCTCCCATTCCCAGCTCCAGAATACAGCAATTGTCATGGCATTGCCCAAGTAAAACCTGGGCATCCTTGGCTGTCAGGAATTGATCACACACCTCCTTGAGGTCTGTCTTCAGCTCTGTTTTCTAAGATAACTTTTAATTAATTCTTCTTTCAAGCTCTTTCTATCCCCAGTGCCAATGCACTGCCAGGCTGTCACATCGTTTCTCCTTATCCTATCCCTACTCCAAACCAGCTCAGAATCTCCTCACCTCCCAGCACCATATTCCTGATGCCCTTTAACAGTCTTCCCCAAAGGAATGGCATGGGTAGCACAGTGATTCAGTGGATAGCACTGCTGCCTCACAGCCCCAGGGACCCAGGTTCAAGTCCACCCTCGGCTGACTGTCTGTGTGGAGTTTGCACATTCTCCCTGTGTCTGCGTGGGTTTCCTCCGGGTGCTCCGGTTTCCTCCCACAGCCCAAAGATGTGCAGGCTAGGTGGATTGGCCATGCTAATGCTGGCAAATGGGACGAGGTTAATTTAAAATATTTGGTCGGCATGGATAATTTGGACCGAAGGGTCTGTTTCCATGCTGTACAACTGTATGACTCTAAATTGCCCTGTAGTGGCCAGGATGTGAAGGCTAGGTGGATTAGACATGGGTAAATGCAGAGTTAAGAGTAGGGTAGGGGGTTGGGTCTGGGTGGGATGCTCTTTCAAGGATTGCTGAAGACTTAATGGGCTGAATGACTTCCTTCCACATTCTATAGATCCTATGATTCAAAGGGTCCACCTGTTCTAGTCAGATATCAGCACAACTGGGGAGCTCAGGTCAGGTGAGAGAAGGTGCGAGAGGGCTGGTGATGAGAGTTAAGGAAGTGATCCAAGCTTGTGGTTGGTGAGAAATGAACTGGAGTTGGAGGGTCAGCAAGGGGTGCCAGGAGGGAGAGAGGGAGGTGGGTCAGGGGTGTGGTTGGAGGAAGTGAGTCAGGGAGGCGTGTGGGTCTTGGGGGATGGTAGGGATGGTGGGCTGAGCTGAGAGTGATAGGAGAAAGTATGAGCGTGGCAGCTGGGTGGGCAGGAGTGAACTGGGCTTAGAGGATGATCTGAGGTCATGGACGATGGGGAATGCCAAGGGTGCCAGTGGCAGGTTTAACAACACTGAGACTGATCGGGCTTAAAGGGCTGGATTGAGCAGGGTCGACAGTCCAGGTTCCTGGACTGACAGGTCCCAGGAGGGCTCCAATAGAGTGGACCAGAAACTCACTGTTCCAAATGTTAGCTCCCTAGAAAGTCCGAATCCATTGCAGCCCTTAGTGGCAAAGTGTTCCTGACTATAGGTACCAAATGACCGACAGCAATAATATTTTACAGGATATGTGATCTTTGAAAAATTCCAGTTATCGACATGTATCTGATCTTAAAGCTTGAAAATGACTTTTTAGTCAGTCATGTAACAGTCTGGGTAAGATTCTTGCACATTCATTTAACAAAACAGCACGGTGGCTCAGTGGTTAGCACTGCTGCCTCACAGCGCTAGGGACCCAGATTTGATTCCACCCCTATGGAACTGTCTGTGTGGAGTTTGTACATTCTCCCTGTGTCTGCGTGGGTTTTCTCCAGATGCCCTGCTTTCCTCCCTCAGTCCAAAGATGTGCAGTCTAGGTAGATTGGCCATGCTAAATTGCCCATCGTGTCCAGGGATGGGTCAGGCGGGATACTCTGAGGGTTGGCGTGGACTTGTTGGGCCAAAGGGCCGGTTTCTGTACTGTAGAGATTCTTTGAAAAAAAACATTGCTCCTTTTGGCCCCTGGATTCATTGCTCCCTTCTACTCTTTTGCATATGTCAGTGCAGTTCAGCCTTCTCTTTGATTCAGGGCCAATGCACATTCTTTAACCACATGAGAGGACAGCAGGTTGCATCTTTTGGAAAAATGTAAATCCTGTAATAAATTGATGTCAGATCGTAGGTGCTTTCTTAGGGCATTGTAGTTTTTTGGGGGACAACAGCACTACTATTACTGAAATCTGAAGAGTTTGTAGGAGTAATTTTCCTAAACATTGCTTGACAGAAAAACTGACTTACTTCAACAAACACAAAACTAACTACCATTCAAAGGAGAGCTTCATTGGCTGTAGGTGAGATGGCTGTTCATCTTAGAAAAGTGTGATATAAATTCACATCTTTCTTTCTGAGCTCTGTATGCTACACGCTGACCAATAAAGGACAATGTAGAACAAAAAACAACAGCATCGATCAATTTATCTGCAAAGGAAATTGTATTTGAAGGGAAACAATTTCACACATGACTTGTGAATCTTCCATGATCATTCCTTGACAGAGGATTGTAAAACATGTCTGGGCTCAGTAACTGTGAAAAGACTCAAATGAATCGGCACTTTGCTACATGTCGTAGCTGGGTTTCATTGAGGCTACCTTCAGTTGGCATTCTGCACCCAGCCCAGTGATTTCAGGTGTAAAAGATTCAACCGTGGTGTTACATGTTGGGAATAGATTGATATTCCAGAAGAAAATCCGGTAAAATTGATCAATCAGACATATTTGGTCTGACTCAAAATGGAGGATCAGTACCGCCAGTACATTCACTTCCAAGTATTACCATTTTTTAAATCTTGTTTATTTCCCTTCTGGGATAGTGGGTAAGAGTCCTAAATTATGGCATTTAGCTTTTCATTATTGACTAACTAAAAGAGATTAGCCCCCTACTGAAATTTTGAACAGAATTTATGGCTGATACTTTTGTGGCAATGTGTGAAATTTAGAGCCTAAAGACCCCACCCAGCTTAAGATTTTTCAGATAAAATGACCTTTTGTAGGTGTTCTTTTTGTAGCAACTTAGATGTGATCTCACACTGTATCTAGTCCCAGTGGACTGGCCTCTATTTTAAATCTCACTTTCGGCGAGCACTTAACTCTTCTGATCTCAACCTTCTGCTGTGTCCTAAACTTATTTCAGAGCAGGAGATGTGCAGGAGGGAAGACAGAGCCTTCTTTATTCAGAGCCTGCAGTGGGATGGCAAGAACGACTTCTGTATCGGGCTGGACCAGTGGAGGTGGGATTTTGGGTGGGCCGGAGATGATCTCACACCAGATACAGCTCAGATTAGTGTTATAGACCACTCCAAACCCATTCAAATATATTAAGGAGATAGCCTAGACCCTAACCTTTTCTTCTTTTAAAGGCAAGTATCAGGTGCTGTTTTCCAGATGTAATTTGATTACTTATAAAACTTGGCTTTAAGCAAAACATACTTCATTCTTGTCCTATCGCTCAGATATAAACAGGACAGAAGAATTGGAGTAACAACTCTATTGGAAATTATTAACAGAATAATAGATTATCCGACTACTAAACAATAACTGTTCCAATACAGTAACATCCCATAAACATACCATAGCAAAGGCAAATTTACAAAAACAGTGTCTCACATGCAATTCTGGCAGCAGAAACAATGCTATCTTTTCGCTATAGTAAAGAGAGAAAGATTTAGCAGCTTTCACAACCAACCTCCAAAGTCCTAACAACTACTGAAAGGTCAACTTAAAACCCTTGTTCTGTGGGAGTCTGACTCCACCCATTCATGCTGCTTCTATTGTTCCAATTTTAAAAGAAAGGGCCTCACAAACTGTTTACTTTATTGGCTTGGAACAGACAGCTCTGCACATCTGTCTCAACCTCTCCTCGTAATATAAGCCAGGACGAAATACACCTCTTAAAGCCATTGTATTGTCACACTCCTAACTAAAAAACATTTGATCTTAGATTTCCTTAAGGAGCACAAAGATGAAAAGTGCTTATCAAGGTCTGACATGAGAAACTTGGGTCTTCAATAATCAAGATCCCTTCCAGCTTTCATTTGGATCACATCCAAAGACCAGCTCACTCTGTTCCCCACCTCCCATCCCAGCAACTTGCCGGTGTCTTCAGCTGGTGCAGCCTCCTGACCCCGTCCACTAACCAACCAGGGGCTTGCCTGTGCTCATGGACAGGCCGCTGAGAACATTTCTGTTAATGACAGTCCAACCTCCAGGTCCCAGGAGTTCATGTTCACTGTACATACCCTCACCTCCACTTGCTGTAAAACCTGGGCCTCTGTTCCAGCTATAGACACAGTTTAGTTCTGAGTGCCTCCAGCATGTTTCATTTGTCAGTTTTGTTGATTGGTAGTGGGCATTTGTTGACGAAGTTTGTTTGTTACTTTTACATCTCACCGTCACTGACCCACACTTGACAATGCAATGCCATTCTATATCAGACCAATCACAAGTATGGAATTCAACCTGGAATTCAATCAGGTTCTGGGAACAGGCAGTTATCCAGAATTTCGAATACTGTGTTCAGTTTTGATCTTCATATTTAAGGAAGGATCTACCTATATAGGAAGCAGAACAGCGAAGGTTCACTGGCTTAGTCCCCAGGATGAAGACATTGTTCTATGATAACAGGCTGAGTGATTAGGACCAATATTCTATGCAGTTTAGAAGAATGTGAGACAATTTCATTTAGTCATACAAGATTCCGAGGGAGCTTGATTGGTAAAAAATTTTTGTTTTAACCTGGTCAGGGAATCTGAAATAAGGGGCCAGAGTTTCAGGATAAGGACCTGACCATTTAGGAGTGAGATGATGAGAAGTTATTTCACTCGCAAATGCCTGGAATTTTTGACCACAGAGGGCTGTGGATACTCTGTGATTGAATACAGAAAAGGCTGGGACAGGCAGAATTCCATTTTCTCAGGAAATTAAGGAATGGAATGAGTGAGCTGGAAAGGAGAATTGAAGCCCAAGTTCAGCTGTAATGGTACTGAACGATGGAGCAGGCCTGATGGGTTATGTACTGTACTCCTGCTCGTAATTCTTGTGTTCCTGTGCTTTTATTTAATGATATAGCTACCAGAGATGAACAGTTCTTGTGGTCGTGTGCTATGTTTTTGTTTCTGTTTCTGCTCCCTGAACTCTACTTGACACCACTGCTTCAGTGTGCTTGCAATTTTGCCCAGTTTAGCAATGGACTGTTCGGTGCTGCACAGTCATTGCAGCTCTACACTGTAAAACAAAAAAAAAGATTGTTCGCCCCGTCTAATGTCTTTCTCACTCTGCTCACTGGGCTGGTACCACCTGCCATGGACTGAAGAGCCTCTCTGAAAGAAGATAGATTTATTTCATGCAATTTTACAAATTTTTAAAATTTGTTTGAGCTTCTTAAGAAAGTCATTTTAGCTTTCTCATATACTAACCTGATTTGAACCTCCAGTGGTCCTTGTGAGCCTTTTCCTTATTGTTTGATTTGTCCAACACAGCTGCTGCACCCCGGTGAGCTATTCTGTGTGAAGGACAATATATTGTGATTTAAATCATCGGAGAATTTGAACTGAACTAATGTGCTGTTGGAAAGTCAGTATCATGCCAACGGAACCCGCCTCTTCCCTCCTCCCCCTTTGAAAAACCCAAATGCCAATGCAAATCGTTTCTGCTGATGTTTGGTGTTGCACAAGTGTTCATTTTCATTTCAGCGACCGGTTGTGGAAAGAAAAGCTATAAGGAATTAACTGCGGGCCATGCTGACCAGTTTTTAACGCAGCGTTGTGCAGCACTGCACATTGATGGCAGTCTCTGTGGAAGGGTTAGATTACCCTTTCTACAGCTGGATATCAAAGAACTGGTTGCTGGCTGCTGCACACAGATGCAAACGATTAAGGGAGGAAACTCGAGCTGTTCTGCAGGTCAGGCATGCACACTGACACACGTGGACAGACTGACGCTCGAGGTAGCTGCAATTTCCTGCTAGTAATAGCTCCAAGAGAGATAGTGCTTGACAGAGGACAGAAAACCTTACGGGCTGCATAATATAGACAAAGCAGAGAAAGACTTGTTTCACTCTTCTGAAGCTCCATGGGTTTTAAAGTTTCCCTTCCCTTCCCTCCCAAGTCCTTTCATATTCCATGTCTGGCCTGTTGCTCCCTCCCTCAGCAGGGCCAGTTTGGCTTCTTGAGCTTCTTTGAGCTGCAGTTAGTGCCTGCCTCTTGGTCGTAGAGTCACACAACATGGAAACAGACCCTTTGTTCCAACTCATCCATCCCAACCAAGTTCCCTAAACTGATCACTGGTGAGCAAGGGACAGAGGGAAGCATCTGAACGAATGAGACGGAAAAATATTGGGCTACTTGATACTCATGGACAACCAGCTACTTCTCTGTGCTCTTTTCCCGGACTCTTGCTGGGGTTCACTGGGTATACGTAACAGCCAATACCTCAACCAAGTGACCATTCTTCCCGACTGAGACTACACAGTGAGGCTCAGCAACCTGCAGTTGGCATCATAGTAGAAGCCACTTCTGCCCTCAACGAACATCCAAACATGTGTACTTTCCCACAGCCATAGAATTCAGAACTGGGAACGATGTTGACAATGTTTCGGTAATCCAGAGAATGTGAGTTTGAAACTAACCCTGGCAGAATTGAGAGTTTGTAAGGAAATCTGGAAATAAAAAGTTGGCACCAGTAAAAGGTACCTTGAAGCTCTTAGATGGCCATAAAATTTATAATTATTGAGGGAAGGAAGTTTGACATCTTTACACAGCCTGGCTTATACGTGACTCCAGTCTGACAACATCATGGTGAAAACCTAACTCCCCTCCGAAATGTATCAGAGATAAAAGGTACTGCAGATGC
>JAHRHZ010000078.1:14320951-14343998 GCA_024137785.1 Ginglymostoma cirratum | reverse complement strand
TTTCCTGCTCCTATGATGCTGCTTGGCCTGCTGTGTTCATCCAGCCCCACGCCTTGTTATCCCCTCTGAAGTGGCCTGGCAAAGCATTCAATTAAATCAGGCGTGTGCCATTACATCTCAGGGCAGTCAGGGACAACCAATTAATACTGGGCTTGTCAGTGGCCACCACTAACTGAGCATTTTAATTTAATCATTTTAAAATCCTGGAAGTTCTTGACTTGTGGGCTAGCGCAGGTTACTCAGGTTACTGGACCAACTGTACCGTCACAATTGTCGCGACAAACAGGGCACAGCAATTCAGCGCAAATCAAGAACCAGCCCTCAGATCCTTTTGCTCAATCCCACACAATATTTTACAGTCTTTCATCAAGCCATCGTGAAGGCTACAGAAAAGTTTCTTATTCCCAATTTGGATCAGACACCCTGAGCCATCCAGCTGCTTGATAATTATAGTCCAAGCAACAGCATATGTGAATGAAACTAAAGGCACACACTACACTTTAATCTGACAAACACTGTAATTTTCACAAAACTATGACAACAGATGTTTAATGGCATGATTTTTATTCACTTGCAAACTTGTATACATGCAGATTTCAAATCGATCAGTTAAAATCTGAACATGTAATTACACAAATGCTTGTTTATCTACTTTAATTCTTTCACATGTGAAACAGCAGTCTTAAAATTTTAACAAGTGGAAGATTATAGCTAGCCAAGTCCCACATAAGGCTCAGTAATACAATGAGATGAATATTTAGTCCTATCGTCACTGTTCAGCTACAGATGTGGTTGTGTCTGTGGGGAGCCCTGCCCATGAGCTGTGCTTGCAGCAAATTTCAGCCACGTCCCCGCACAAGTTTCTGATTAATGATTGTTTAGATTCTCATTTTTCTACCCACTTGTTCCAGTCCCATTCTGTTGTCTTTGCTCTCCCTTAAAGGATTTGCATCTGATTAAACACCTACTTAATTTCTATAAAATAAGCGTGTGAGCTTTCCTGCGGCAACAGGAAAGATTGGTGACTAGCATCATCAATTGGCCTAAGTAGACCATTTGTTAATACTGGAATCTTTTCCTGGGATCGATGCTCTTGTTTCATATCTGTAATATAAAGCACCTTGGAAGTGCCCTCTCATCATTTACACCAGAGGCAATGGTTTGCAAGAAACCATGAGCTTGCTTGTCTGAGGACTTAAAGCCCACCTGTTACCCAGTCTTCTCCATGACCTCTCCCTGCCCTTTCTCTGTGATCTCCTTCAGACTGCAGCCCTCTGAGTTTTCTGCCTTCCTCTAATTCAGGCATCTTTTGCATCCTCAATTTCCTTCACCCCACTATTACAGCCTTACTTTCAACCCTCTCGATGCCCAACTTTTGAATTCCCACTCTCCGCCCTCGCCAGCCTTCACCCTAATCTCCTTCTTAAAACCAGTGCCTTTCACCAAGCATTTAGTTGCCTGTTTCAGCTTTGCTTCATGTGGTGCCATACCAAGTTCTGTCTGATAGCATTGCTGTGAAGTGCCATGGGACATTTTGCCAGCTTAAAGTCTCTGTGCAGATACAAGCTGTTGTGTATGGATCGAGAGGCAGACCTTGACTTTTTGACATCTTGCTGCCGGGCAGAATCGCACTCAAGAACGAGTGATGTGGTTGGAGAACCAAGCCTGTGTTGTTGTAGCTGTACAACTCAGCCAATCTGTCTTTGACTGGGGTCCCTGCAGACAGAATGAATTTCATTCTCAGCTGCTTAGCAAGGTTTTGAGGACTACTCCAGTGCCGACCACAGTGGCATGGGTAAGCAGGCTGGTAGGAGGCAAATGTGCTGATAAGAGGATGCATTGTGACCCAGATGCCACCATGGCTGACTCAGAAGAAAGAACTTGCATTTAGACAATGCCTTTCACTCCCTCAGAATGTTCCAATAGGCTTTTACAATGAATGCAGTTCATTAGGCTATTGAGTTGGACGATCAGCCATGATCATGAAGAATGACGGAGCAGGCTCGAAGGGCCGAATGGCCTCCTCCTGCTCCTATCTTGTTTGTTTTTATGAACCTGACAGCAGATTAACTCCATTACTACACGGAGTCTGCCATTTTCATTACCACATCAAATAGCATTTTTAAAAAGTGATTTTTATTTAAAAAATTAATTTGTCCATGGGATGCAGGCATCACTGGCTAGGCCAGTGGCCTATTGCCCAGAGGGCAGTTAAGTGTCAACCTCATTGCTATAGATCTGGAGTCAATGTGGACAAACCAGGTAAGCAGAGCAAATTTCCTTCTATAAAAGAGATTAATGAACTAAACAAATTTTTTAAAATCAACAGTTTGATTTCATGGCCATCATTAGGCTAGCTTTATGTTCCAGATTTATATCGAATTCAAATTTCACACTCTGCCATGGTGGGATTCAAACCCATGTCCTCAGATCATTCGTCTGGGGTTCTGGATTATTCATCCAATGATATTACCATTGTGTCACCATCTCCCCCAGTATTCAGTCTTGCAATTGGTTTAAAAACGCAATGATTTTGTCATCCGAATCTCTCGAATGAGTGGAGGAGGGATTTGACCCAGCTAACCCAGCAGAAACAGTGCTTCCCATTACCAGGTTACTTCCTGGCTGCAAAGTCATTGGGGCTCCATGGTCTGGAGTCAGTGGACATGGCGGGGGCGGGGGTGACATTCCCATTTGCCAAGAGCTGTCGGGGTCCTTCGTCTCATTTGCACATCAGGATCCAAGAGCACATGGGCCAAGAGCTGACTACAAGTCAAGCTCAGGCTCACGAGGGGGTGGGCTGCATGGCTTCCACACCACAGGAGAATCAGCCCCAGACGATGATGATATTGAAGTACGGCCGTCTTGCAAGATGATGGAGTACACACAGAGCGTTTGTCACTTCTCGGTTGATCATTATCGGTTGTGGATGGGGAGGCTGATTGGTGAGAGGCAAGTCCTTTCAAAAACAAATACTGTTGGCCTGAGATCAACTGATATTGTTTTTCTTCTGTCAGGCTCTCTTCTCATCACCTGGTCCTTTGTTTTGACGTCAGGTGTATCCGCACCCTTCCTAGAACTGGTCTCCAAGCACTTTCCTTCATTTTACCAGCCGTTATTCTTTCATGCCCCCTTTTTTCTTTCTAACTTCCCCTTGCACCTTTTGTTTGTGCTCTACAAGAGAGGAGATGCTCCCAGTCTTAATCTTAGGTAATGAAGCCGGACGGTATCAGTAGAGGAGCATTTTGCAGGCAGCGATCATAACTCCACTATATTCAAGATTGTTATGGAAATTGACAAGAATGGGCCTAATGCACCTAACATCAAAGTTGTAAACAGAGGAAAGGCAGATTTTAGTTTGCTTTGGCTAGAATGTACTGGGAGCAGATAGCTTTAGATAAATCTGTGTCAGAGCTATGGGACACATTCAAGAAAGAAACAGGGAGAGTACAGGACCAATAAATTCCAATAAACACAAAGAGTGCAAGCAGCAAATCCTGTGAACCTTAGATGTCAGGGGATGTACAAGAATGGATAAAGACAAAATGGGAGGCTAATAGCAGATGCTGAGGGCTCAAAGCTGTGGGAGGCCTGGAGCAGTACAGAATATGCAAGGGGAAACTTTGAAAGGAAGTTAGGAGAGCAAAAGGGAGGCATGGAATGGCAGGTAAACTAAAGGAAAATCCTAAGTTATTTTAAAGGTACATTCAGAATAAAAGGAAAGCTAAGGAATGTTAAGGCAATTTGTGTGAGGATGTAGGTTGCGTTCTAAATTAATACTTTGTGTCAGTGCTCACTAGTGAGAGAAATGATGTGGGTAGAAATTAGGAAGAAGAACTGTGATATTCTTAAAGAAATGATCATAGAAGGGAGGTCTGAGTGGTCTAGCACGCTGTAAAATAGATAAATCTCCAGAGCCAGATGAAATATTCAGGAATCTTTGGGCCACCTCAAGAAAGACTCCCTCTGTTATACAGTAGAGAACCCCCCTCCCTCCTTGAAATGGACAAATATTGTGAAGCTCCTCACATCCTGGACCCAGCTCCTGCCAGGGGTCAGTGGCTGATCTCTGGACATTCTAGAAGTGGACCTGTACCTTGGGTTAAAATAGCCAAAGCCACAGCAGCAGGAGGTGGGATTATAAATTGCTTCACTGCTGGCCTGAGTTAAATCAGGACCCTTGTATATCATTGGGTTTAACGGGAATAAACATTGGAAGGGGTGTCAAGTGAGCAGTCAATCAGTTAATGTCTATTTTTGCACAGTCCAAATTACCCCCATACTCTTGCGAGGTTAGTGGGTTTGTTTTATTTGTGCTGCTGTACTTGGCCTTGAGGTTTCTTGTGATGAGTTTCTAAAATGTTTCAACTAGTGTTCAGAATACTTGAGGGATTGCGGTTGTGATCATCGTAGCATTACTCCAGTGGTCTTTCTCATGAGGGCTAGGCTGCTATTCCCAATAAAAGTGCCAAACAAGCATTCTCCTTTCAGGCCATTCATAATCCTATTTTTGCCAGTAGGAATTGTCCAACAGCAGTGTGGAGTGCCTGTCCCTCCAATTCCCACTCGCCATGATGAATTCCCATTTCACCAGCCTTTCTCCTTGACAGCATGACTGAGATTTAGCATCTTCATGGGACAGTAGCACAAATCCATTGCCTGCTACAGTACATCAAAGTGTAACTCTGAAAGTATTTGTTGGGTTAGATTTTCTAAGTAGCACATACTTCACAGTTCCCAAATCATTGCTGTCATTCTCAATGGGACCTGGATGTTTACACTGAACTCACCAAGTAGCCTTTTACTGAGAGTTCCTGATTCCTACAGGTTAGAGATAATGCAGGATGAGTTGGAACTGCAGTGTAATCCATTGGTGAGCCAACCCAACTCTTAAAGAAAATGAGGAGTGTCCCTTACACAGTGATAGCTACAATTGACTGGTCCACCACCATTCCCTCACTCTTGAAGACAGGTTACAAACAATTGGCCAACATTGACAAATCTGTATCCCAGTCTGAGCTCACATCTTACGGAAGATAATATGAAGGGAAAACATGTAAATAAAGCCTTTCCTTCTAGATGTTTAGCATTCACTACATAATTTTTTTTCTAAGTATTTACATCTGCGTTTTCCTTCCTTTGACAGCATCTGCTTTCAAAGCAATTGTATTTCTGTTTCCATTTGAGTTAAGTGCTGGAACCAATTCAGCTCAAATTTCAGAAACAGGTTTCTGAACACACAGTTAATACTGAGGCAAATTGCACTTGGCATTTAATGTTTATAGAACTGCATTCACCAAGATTGATGTCTCCCTTCAGACAGAAATTACAGCGTGTTTGAAAACCTTTTAACTGTCAAAGAAAAGTTTTCCAAACAACACTTTGCCACTTTTTCTGCATCACTCCAAATTGCATTTTCTTTTGTTGTTGCTGTTCATCCCGTTGACTTTTATTGTTTTAAAACGTCGTCATTTAATCGATTCAGGATCAGGGCTGGAATGGAAAATGTGGCAGGTATTAGAGGAGCAAAGAAAGGTTTTTCTAATCAGTTTAATGTTACCAGATACACTGTCAAAGAGTCCACAGAACATTGATGTGGCAGACGCCACAGATGCAATTAATTACTGTGTGCCTCAGTGTGCCGGTCATGAAGCAGCAAAGGGCGAGGGCAGTTCAGATGCTTTCCTTTTTATTTTTCTAATAACAGAAAAGTGTGATTAAAGAAATAAATACCATAGTCCCCAGTCTCATTAATTCAAAGCCATTATGCCCTTGGAGGAAGTCTGGCAGACTGTAAGCTGCTGACATCTTTATGTTGCTTTCCAACGGCACCCCCCCCTAGTTTTCTTCCTTCCTGTCCGAAACACTCTGGGGTATGGCTCCACATGTAAAGGCTGCTCTCTGGTACCTTTGAATCCGAACCAGTCCATCACACACAGCCTTTGACATTGAATGTTCACAGATGACTCAGAGAAAAAGGGGCTTCATGCTGTCTGTAACCAGTATGTTGTGCTTAGTGTCTGCAGAAGTAGCTCACCTTTGAGTCATCTCCCCACTCCAGAGACCTGAGCCCAAAGCCTGGCACCTCAGTGCAGTACAGAAGGAGTTCTGCACTGCCGGGCGTGTTATCCTTCAGGTGGAACATAAACCGACGCTCCATTTGCCTGTTCAGGTGAATACTTAAGATCCTGAACTTTTTTAGTCATTCACAGGATGAGGGTGTCGCTAGCTATGCCAGGATTTATTGCCCATCCCTAATTGCCCAGAGGGCAGTTAAGAGTCAGCCAAATTGCTGTGAGTCTGGAGTCCCATGTAGGCCAGACTAGGTACGAAAGGTAGTTTTGTTCCCTAAAGGGCAGTGGTGAACCAGATGGTTTTTTTCTGACAGTCAGCAATGGATTCATGGGCATCATTAGACTTTAATTCCGGATATTTATTAAATGCAAATTCCACCATCTGCCATGATGGGATTCAAACCAAGGTCTCCAGAACAGAGCCTGAATCTCCAGATTAACAGTCCAGCGATAATACCACTAGGCCGTTGCCTCCTCTCAAGGCAGTTACTGTTTGACCAAGTCTTGTTGGTTCACCTATTGTCTGTCAACACTCATTCCATGACCATGCCGCCAAAAGACAATAGTGAGTGATTGATTTTTATTGCTGTTTACAGTGCTAACAGATCCATCAGTACAGTTTTGACAGTGATAGTAAGAACTGCTGACGCTGGAATCAGAGAAAACAAGGTGTGGAGCTGGAGGATCACAGCAGGCCAGGCAGCATCAGAGGAGCAGGAAAGCTGATGTTTCGGGTCGGGACCCTTCTTCAGAAATGGGGGAGGGGAGGGGAGCACCCCTCCCTCTATTTATTTCAGAGCTCCCTTCCCCCTCCCCCATCTCTGAAGAAGGGTCCCAACCCGAAACATCAGCTTTCTTGCTCCTCCGATGCTGCCTGGCCTGCTGTGTTCCTCCAGCTCCGCACTGTGTTATCTCAGTTTTGGCAGTGGTACTTGTTGGCAGAGCTAGGTTTTGCAGCTGCCCTCACAGTGCTGTCTGTTGAAGAAAAGGAAGTTGCATAAAGACAGGTCTGAACTCTGCAGAATTTTTTAAGATATGTGAGGCACTTCCCTGTCATTTTTTCAAACCAATACTAACACGTTAACACAGTGATTAAGTACAACGTCAAACATGAAATGACCATTCCTAACATGGGAACATAGACAATAGTTTGACTTTTGTAGCATTCCCAATATTACAAGACATTCCGAAGCAGAGGTAAAAAACAACCAAACATTTAATGGTGATCACAGGGTTCAAGCAAAACCCGAGAGATGGGTATGGAGGAAGTTTTTGAAGGGGTGGTGCGAGGAAGTAGACAGAAGGAAAGAGGGAGAGTGTTCTGAAGAATGGGACAGTTGAAGGTTCAGCTGCTGAAGGTTTGGAGGGCAGAACAAGATGACAAAGGAGATCAAAATTAAAACAAAGGACAAAAATTGTGCTCATGACAGATGTCAAATAGAAAATAAAATTAAGAACTAAGGGGAGCATCGAAAGTTCAGAGGGGAGACGACAAAGCAAACATCAGAAGCAAAGAGGAATTATGAGAAAAGACTGGCAGCCAACATAAGGAGGTATCCTGAAGTCTTAATATACATTAAATATTAAACAGAATGAGTAGGGCGAATTAGCAACCAAAAACGTGATTTACAAATGCAGGCAGGGGCCCGGCTGAGGAGATATCTGTCTTTACCAAAGAAAGGAGCTACCCAGGCCAAGGTGAAAGAGGAGGGAACTCAATCACCCAGAGGGCAGAAGTATTGGGTGGACTGTTGTTCCATAAAGTTGACAAGGCACCAGGACTGGAAAAGATGCATCCAAGGATTTTGAAGGAAGTACGAGTGACAATGGTCGGGGGACTCTCCATGATCTTTCAGTCTTCCCTGGATTCAAGGAGGTGCCAGAAGACTGAAGAATCACAATCATTACAGCTTTGTTTGTTAAGGAAATGTTGTAAGGATAAACCGAGCAATTACACACCAGTCAGTTTAACATCATTGGTGGGGAACTTCTACGGACAACTAAAACCGAAAGAACTGCAGATGCTGTAAATCATGAACAAAAACAAAGTTGCTGGAAAAGCTCAGCACGTCTGGCAGCATCTGTGAAGGAAAAAAACAGAGTTAACGTTTCGGGTCCAGGTTCTGAGGAAGGGTCACCAGACCTGAAACGTTAACTCTGTTTTTTCCTTCACAGATGCTGCCAGACCTGCCGAGCTTTTCTAGCAACTTTGTTTTTGTTCTACAAACAATTATTTGGGATAGAATTAGTAGTTACATGGAATGTTGTTGATGAGCTGCACATTAGCTTTCAGAAAGCATTTATACAGCACCGCTCAACAGATTTATGAAAAAAGTTATAGGTCTTGGTGTAAAAGGGTCAGTGGATACAAAATTCGTTGAATGATAGGAAACCAAGATTAATCATCAATGGCTGTTTCTCAGGCTGGAGGATGGTTTGTAGTGGATTTGCCCCAGGATAAGTATTGGAACCCTTGCTTTTCCTAATATATGTTAATAATGTACACCTTGACATGCAGAGGGCAATTTCAAAGTATGCAGTTGACACAAAACTTGGAAGAATTTTAAACTAAGCAGAAGTCCAGAGCGGCATGGACCAGTTGGTGGAGTGGACAGATAGGTGGCAGATGAGTTTTAATGCAGAGAGGTAAGTGTGAGGTAATGCATTTTGGTATGAAAAATGTTGAAAGATAATAGAAAATGGAGTTTACAATTCTAAAGAGGGTTTTGGAGCACAGGGACCTGGGTGTATATTGCACAGATCATTGAAAGACTGTATCCTCTGTAGCTTTCTGAATAGAGACATAGAGTACAAGATCTAGGAGGTGATGTTAAATTTATATAAGACACTTGTTAGACCTCAGGTGGAATATTGTGTACTGTTCTGGATACCACATTACAGGCAGGATGTGAATGCACTGAAGAGCATGCAGATAATTTAGCAGAGTGGTTCCAGGGATGAGGAACTTCAGTTATAAGAATAGATTGTAGAAGTTGGAGAGAAGAAGTTCGAGAGGAGATCTTATAGAGGTTTTCAAAATCATGAGCTGGTTGGATAGAGTAGATGGGGAGGGGGTGGGGGAGGGGAGGAAGAAAGACTGTTCCCACTTATAACTGGAACAAGAACAAGAGGACATAGACTTAAAGTGATCTGGAAAAGAAGCAAGTGTGAAGTGAGGAAAACCATTTGCGCTCAGTGAGTTGTTACTGCCACAAACAAAGTGAGGTGGAGGCAGCTTCAATTGGGGTAATCAAGAGGACATTAGATGATCATGTGAATAAAAATAAAGAGCAATGGTGTAGAGAAAAAGCAGGAGATTGGCAATAGGTAATGATGCTCGTTTGGAGAGCTGGTGCAAGCTTGATGGACCAAATGGCCTCTTTCTGAACTGTAACAATTTAGTGACTATTAAAAACCCTAAAATCCAACGTAATAAAAATATGTTTACTTTATTAAGTTGCCTGAAAGCTGTGACTTTGGACTTGGCCTGAGTGCACCTTTTGAACTGTTCACACCTATTTTGAGCTTCTATTTCAGAAGGCGTTTGATAAAATGCCACATCAAAGGTTATTTGCAGAACATAAAAGCTCAGTGTAGGCAGTAGAATATTGGCATGAATACACATTTGGCTGGTTCACAGAAAGTGGAGATTAGACTTAATTGGGTCTTTTTTAGGCTGGGGGAATGTAACTAGTGTGCCACATGGATCAGTGCTAGGACCTTAACTGTTTACATTTTATATAAATGATTTGGATTGTTCATTTTGGTAGGAAGAATAAAATAAAGCACATTCACTGGATGGGAAGATATTGCAGAGCTCTGAAAAGTGTCCTTGTGCATAAAATAGAAAAGTTTAGTGTGTAGTTATGACAAGTAATTATGAATGTCATCATTTATCACAAGGGGAATTGAATGCAAAAGTAGGGAAGTTCTTACAGCTATATGTGGCACTGGTGACCATCTGGAGCACTGTGTGGAGTATAGGCCTCCTTATTTAAGGAGGAACGAAAATGCATCGGAGGCAGTAACCAGACTAATACTTTGAATAGTTCTGGCCCCCTACATAAAGGAAGATATACTGGCATTGGAGACAGTCCAGAGAATGCTGACTAGGTTGATCCCAGGTATGGAGAATGAGAGATTGAGTAGGTTGGGTTTGTACTTGATGGAGTTTGGAAGAATGCAAAGTAACCTTATTGAAACAAAAAAGATTCTAAGAGGACTTGACAGGGTGAATGCCAAGAAGTTGTTTCCCCATGATAACCTAGGATTAGACAGCATCATCTCAGTTTGGACAGAGATAAGGAGGAGTTTCTTCTCTCAGAGGGTAGTGAGTCTGTGGAATTCTTTACTCACAGAGGGCTGTGGAGATGCTGGGTTGTTAAGTACATTCAAAGCTGGGATGAAAAGATGTCTTACTCAGTAAGGAAGTCAAGGGTTATGGGGAAAAGGTAGGAAAGGGGAGCCGGGGATTATCTGATCACCACAATCTCATTGAAAGTGGAGCAGACTCAATGGGCCAAACAACTTATTTCTGCACCTGTACCTTATGGGCTAATGGTCTACGAATTAGAATTTGAATTCCTACAGTGTGGAAACGGGCCCTTCGGCCCAACAAGTCCACACCGAACCTCAGAGTATCCCAACCACACCTGTCCCCTTGTAACCCACTTAATCTACACATCCCTGAACACTACGGGCAATTTAGCATGGCCAATCCACCTAACCTGCACATCTTTGGACTGTGGGAGGAAACCGGAGCACCCGGAGGAAACCCACGCAGACACAGGGAGAATGTGCAAACTCCGCACAGACAGTCAGCCGAGGCTGGACTTGAACCTGGGTCCCTGGCGCTGTGAGGCAGCAGTGCTAACCACTGAGCGACCGTGCCACCCAAATATCTGGACTGAGATGGTTTTCTCATAAGCAAAATTGATTTGATTTGATTTTGATCTTATTGTCACATGTACTCAAGTACAAAAGTAGAGGAGTGCAGTGAAAAATGTATAATGTCGCCACACAAGGTGCCACCTTAGGTACAACTACCTAGGTACAGAATCTTAGGAACAAGGTAGAAAGAAAGATCAAAGTTAGAAGTTAAACATTGCAGTAATTATAGTATAACAAATGCACACAAAATAAGATTGAAAGTTACACATTGCAGACCTTCTTAGTTCTAAGTAGAAAATAAAGAAATAAAGCTGAAAGTTCAAACATTACAGTCTTTCTTAAATGCTTAGCCACGGTGGCACCGCGCTTAGAGGAATCACCTTGAGACTGGAAGTCCACGCTGAGACCACGCCAGGCTGAAAGACCGCCACATACTGCCAAAAGACTACCATGCCAGGCCGAGAGACCACCACGCTGGGCCACTGAGAGATTGCCATGCCAGGCTAAGAGTCTGCCACACAAGGACGAGAGTCTATTTCACCAAGGTGGGATGTACCACACCAGACCAGGAAGCCACCACAACAGGCCAAGAAGCCACCATGCCAGGCCAGGGGACCACCGTGCCAGACTGGGAAGTGGCCACGCCAAGCTGGGAGTCCACCACACCAGGCCGGGATGTAGCCCCACCAGGCCGGGAGGCTTCCTCACCGGGTCTGCACTGAGTTCAAGCCTGCGAGTCCGTGGCCGAGAGGAGAAAGAAGAGAAAAGAAGGAAAAATAGCCACAAAGAGAAGAGCAAAGAGAAAAAACAAGAAAGAGAAATGAACAGAGCAAATGAGCTCTATCTGAAGTGTCCTACACCACCATCTTGGTCATCCCATGTTGCAGCAGTTTAGACAAGCTCAGCTTGTATCTGCTGTAGTTTAGCAAAGTAAGAGGTGACATGATGGAAACATAGCAGATACCTGAGGAGTGTTGACAGAGTAGATGTGGAGACGTTGGTTCATTTTACAGGAGAATCTAGAACTAGTGGTCACTGTTTAAAAATGAGGTGTTACTGAATTAAAACAGAGATTAAGCATTTTCTTTTTCTGTCAAAGGGTTTGTACAAGTGGTGGAAGAAGAGTCCTTAAGTATGTATAAGGCAGATGTAGACAGAATGTTGTTCAGCAAGGATGTGAAAGGTTATCAGAAGTTTGATGGGGATGTGGATTTAGGATTACATTGGATCATTCCTGATCTTGTTGAATGGCGGAACAGATTCATGGGGTTGAATGGTCTACTCCTGCTCCTAATTTGTATGTTCATGTGAGCTGTCGGCCTTTTGTGGGACTGTGTCAACTTGGTATATCTGAAAGAACCTGGCAGTTTGGTAAAAGGTGGAATGGAGAGCACCCTATTTCACTAACACAGGGGTGACCAATGTATCTCTGTTTGTGCCAATGTGCCAGCTTGAAACTGCAAGATTGGAAAATGATGCAAAATCTAGACATTGTTCACAGACATCCTAGAACATGATTAAGAAAGTTACATAGAATAAGATAGTTTTTAAAATCCAGTAAAAGTGAAATTCTCAAATTCTGTTAACTACTTGAACTGTAGGGCCACATGGATCATGCTCACACTGTTTAATTGTAATTCTGACTTGGATTGGATTCAATTCAAACATGCTGTGACCTAAATATCAGTAGCAATCAGTGAAGCGACCTCTACCAAAAATTGTTTCAAATAATAAGTGAATCTATTTCTTAAGAAAAATTGCCATGTCTTTATTTTTAAATCAGAGGAATAATTCTAGTGGGGAAATAAGGATCTTTTATTTTAATTGGGAGATAATTCCTGTTCTCACAAAGAGCCAAATATTGTTTTATACCAAGTACTCGAACATGTCTATCACATGGAGTATTGTGCTACATAAACATTTGTCATGAGATAAATTTTCTGAAATGTTTATGGTAAGTCATCCATATAGCACAGTATGGGAGGCACTGTATCAGCAATCTGCTGCTATAATTCCTGCATCATGAATGCACACAATTTATTCAAGCTCAGTCATGCGTTTTGCTTCATTTGGCCTTATCATCAAAGTCAGGTCGGGACCCTTCTTCATGCCCAGTCCTGATGAAGGGTCTAGGCACGAAACATCGACTCTCCTGCCCCCTCTGATAATGCCTGGCCTGCTGTGTTCCTCCAGCCCCACACTGTGTTGACTGATGCCCACAACCTATGAGTGAATATTCAAAGAAAAATTAAATATTTTGTATCCACTGCCTTTGAAGATGGGAATTCCAAAGAACCTTATCAGAGAAAAATGTTTCCTTTTGAGTTGACTTCAAAGCTATCAAATACTGAGTAAAAACCGAGAGAACCGCGGATGCTGTAAATCAGGAACAAAAACAAAGTTGCTGGAAAAGCTCAGCAGGTCTGGCAGCATCTGTGAAGGAAAAAACAGAGTTAACGTTTCAGGTCCGGTGACCCTTCCTCAGAAGTCACCGGACCTGAAACGTTAACTCTGTTTCTCCCTTCGCAGATGCTGCCAGACCTGCGGAGCTTTTCCAGCAACTTCGTTTTTGTTCCTATCAAATACTGAGTTTAATTGATGCATTTTTGATTTTGCTTTCCCCTTGGTGCAATTACTTTTTGACATTTCTTTAGTGTTTTGTTTTCTGTTCTCCTGTCTGTTCAATACTCTCTATTCAACCATGGTCTCCTGCTAGGAGACATATGCTTCCGAGAATTCCTCTTGCCCACAGGATCTTGAGGATGAGCAGAGGAATTATCAGAAACAGAGCTGCCTGCAACTGATGTTGGTTCACAGAGTTCCCGTCATACGTATCTGTTGTCTGTGTGGAAATTTAAGTACAAACATTCAGAAGGTAGTTTCGTGAGGGGAGAAGTAGCTTGATATGAGATGGTGTGGCAAATGCTGATTTATTGTATTCCTCCAAGGAGCTAGCGTCAACACAGACACAAGGGGCTGAATGGACTCATCGTGTGTTGTCATTTTAATGAATTTTCTGTATGCCTTCCCTTAAAGTTAATTGATGCTTGGTGTGAAAGAAGCAGTTCTTAGTGGAATTGTGATAATCTTTCAATTAGTGATTAAAATCAGGCAGCTTCTCTTAGCAGGAACAGTAACAATGTCACCAAAGTCCGATTAATAAAGAAGGCAATGATATAAATACAAAAGAAACTAAGTAGTTGCTATCCTTGTTCTCTTCAATTCTCAGAATTTCTATCTTCCGTCTCAAACTCCCAGTTTCAGTCTCGCACCTGCACATCCACTTATGTAAAGATGGCAGACACAGCTCTTTCATTCTCATAAACACTGGAACCAAGGCAATACGAGGGGACAAAAACAGATATACACTGGAAGAGAAAGAATGGATCTCATACGTATATTAATCAGAGAGAAAACCATAGAGACACATTGGTTCTCCCAATCTCATTGATCTCATCAGATATATGTTCGACAGAACCGAAGACACACACTGGAAGTGAGGGAATGGATCACAGATACACAGTGGTTGAGAAAGAGAGAAATAACCAGAGATGTGCACTAGGTAAGAGAGAAAGTCAGAACCACAGGCAGATATTGGATCAGAAAGAGAGAGAACTACACGTTTGTAGTGAATGAGAGAGAGGAGAGACCCAGAGATATGGGCTAGGGACCAAATGCAGGTAAATGGGATTAATGTTTGTTAGTCGTCTTAGACATGTGGGCTGAAGGGCTTGTTTCTATGCTGTATGACTCTAAGATGTAGAGTGGATCAGAGAGAGAGACACCCAGAGATACACAATGGATCAACGAAAGAAACAAGACCACAGTAACACAGTAGACCAACAAAAGAGAACCCAGATTCAGAAAAGATCAGAGAGAGAGAAGCACAGATCCATATGAGGCAGAGAACACAGGGAACTGCTACAGTAAAGGATGGTTTTTGACCTTTGGCGATTTTTGGCCCTGTAAAAGTGGTGTGACCACCCATAATAATGTAGATCATGAATAAACTGATGGTTCATGATAAAAAATGTTGACACGTAAAATTTCAGAAAGCAAGGTGGAAGCCCTAATTTCTTTAAGGCTTTGAATTCCACATGTCTGCTAAGTTTCAACTTCAAACTTGAGTAAGTTGCAAGGTAACAGATTTAAAGTGCAAGTCGGAGTCTGCATTCCAACCAAGGACAGCAGAAAAGGTACCAGGAACATATTGAACATGTGTATCTTGATCTAAAATATATAAACTACACTATTTTAATACCATTTTCAGGATGCACACTATTACTCATGAACATCCTTCTCTAACGCCACCCACAATGTTGAGCAAGAGGAGCTATAGTTTTATTTATTAAACTGCCTCATGCAAAGTCAGCTTTTTCTGGTTAATGCTGAAGACTACATGATCTGATTACTGCCACAGGGCATTTGGCTTTGGTAGAGAATCAATTATAATCCATCTTGAGTGCATAATTGAAGCTCCTCCGGGGATATGGTGAGTCACTGCTGAGCCAAACAGACCTCAAAGGCCCAGCTTCGATCCCCTGTCGTTGCTGAGTCAGCCATTCCCAAACAATGCAGCAATTTGCCTTTGCACCTGTTCCTGATGAAAATGGAAGGCTGCCTCTTGCTCACTGTGTGGTCAGCCTGCATCTTTTTGGCATAGCAGTGATACACTAGTTCCTGAGATCTCTGGCTCCATTACCCCAATGACAGGGTGTGTGCCTATTGTTATGAATGCTGAACTTTACATGACAGCGATATTTCATAAATATCCTCTTTACCTAATGTACAAAGTTTGGAAACACCTCAGTCCTCTTTGTGATCTGGTTGCCATGGGGAGATAAATTCAAATGGAAACCCACTGCAAAGATCATAGAATCCCTACAGTATGCAAGCGGGCCATTTGGCCCCTCGAGTCAACACTGACCCTCTGAAGAACATCCCACCAAGACCCACCCCATCCCTGTAACCCCACATTTCCCATGGTTAACTCACCTAGCCTGTACATCTGTGGACACTACGGGCAATTTAGCATGGCAAATACACCTAACCTGCACATCTTTGGACTGTGGGAGGAAACCTGAGCACCTAGTAGAAACCCACACAGACAGTCAACTGAGGGAGGGATTGAACTTTGGTCCCTGGTGCTGTGAGGCAGCAGTGCTAACCACTGAGCCACCGTGCCGCCCCAAGCAAGTGGTAACAGTTTTCGTATCTTTATACAGAAAAGGGGCAACTACTTTTGAGAACAGAGACACAAGGAAAGCTGTAAATGCTACAAGCACCCGAAAGTGTGCATATGCTTGAAGAAGATCCCAAGGTAATTCAGAAGTGGCCAGTCTCAAAGATGGTGCAGCTGGAAATATGTGGCATTGAAAGAAGAGGAATCTAGAACTCAATGCCCTGAAAATATCCTACATTGATTCTGAATGATGAGGGATAGAGATTATGAGGCCTTTGGTAGACAGCTCAGCATTGAAGCCGAAGCAGCCAGGCAGAGTTGTAAGATCGTATACACAAAGCACATGGCATCCTTAAAGATGAACTCTCTTAAATTCAAGGCACACATACAACATCAATGACCATTTTATGGAACAATATATTTTAAAATAAGACCAATTGAAAATATAAAGGAACTCATGTTACCAGTTTGCAACACCACCCTGCCCCATGAATTTCTTCTTAATAACTGTTTCGATTTGAGTATCCCATTCTTCACCCTGTCCTTACCTCATGCAATTTCCAATTTAAATCTCTCCAATCGATGTTTGAAAAAGATCTCATTCCTCATGTCACAAGTATGAGTATAACGTGAGTACCAAAATGTGTTGTCATTTTAACAGTAAACATAGGGACTAGAATGCAGTAAGGAGGAGCCCAGTCAACAGCTCCACAGGATAATGGGCAAAAAAATGACTTCTAATGAGAAATATAACAGAATGCTCGCTGTAAATTCTAAAACCAGCTTGGTGGAGGAAGAAATTGATATGGAAGCTTGGCCACCAGGAGTTTTGTCCCCACAGATATTTGCCAGAAAGCAACATAATTTCCTGTCCTTGACTCTGAGTCTCAGCAGCAGCTTGGCAGCAAATTTGGGAGCATTCCTGTCTAACCAATCATCCCATCAGACCTTCTGACCTTATTCCCCACAAAACCTATGTTTGCCATTCTAGGCTGTAAGTGGGACACACCTGAAGCATTTTTTAATCACTAGTCGATTCGTCACAATCAGGACTAAACAAAGTTTGAAAAGTTGTCAGTGAAGAATGTAGATGTACCACTGAAAGATTCTTGTTGAGGGAAAGTTTTGTAACTCTTTGGATTTTGAGCTCGACTGAGCCGTGACTTGGTCTCTCAGTATTGCCATCCGGCTCATTGACTCACAAATACATTTGATCATTCTGGAAAGATCCAATCCAAGACTGAAAAAGTTAAGAGAATGTATGAAGCCTCTTAGGCAGAGGAGCTGAGAGAACAATAGTCAGCTTGTCTGAATAAACTGTCCCTAACTACCTTCACAAGTATCCAGTACCAGGAATGTAACAGGAAATTTTCCATTACCCTCCCTTTATTTCTAATTATGAACCACTTGTATAGGATAGAAAAAAAACCTCAAAACTTAAATATATGTACCAAAGGTAATGGCAAGCAGCATATTGTAAAGCAGCGACATTTCAGAAAAATTAATCTGGCGGTAGATCTTAAGAGCAAACGATCAAGCAGTTTCACACCAAGGCTGAGCACTTGAGGTGCTACATTCGTGATACTGACACCTACATAGGTGTTTTATTTTAGTATTAGAAGGTGAAATTCAGAATTAACAGTGACATTAGCAGTGACAAAAGATGTTGACTTAAATGGTAACTTCTTGACTGATAACAAAAAATACTACACCTTGAAAATAATGCGACAAGATTGCAATCTTTTCTTATTTTTTAAGAAATAACCTACAAGGGAAAATGTCGTTATAACACTACAGTTTTGTTCAGTGATATTTTACATTTGCAAGGTACTGAAAATATTTTTTGTAAATTAAGCATTGCCAAGAAAATGTCACAGAGTTAGTGTAGGATGTTGGCATGAACATAACCAGAGACTCTGAGAGAGTGTAGGGATAGCCAGAGATTGTGGATAGAGTGACCAATGAAATGTGTGTAACTGACTGTAAGTATATGTACAGGGCAAACAGGGAGTGCTAAATGACGTTTACAGGACATCAACACGTACAGCATAAACCCACACCCATAAGACTGACCTGATTATGTCCCTTACAGGAGAGGCTTAATGCAAAGAGCAAAAAGTCAGAGTCTTGAAGGGATTTTCAAAATATTCCATTGCTCTGCCTCCTTCCACACATTAATACAAAAGGGAAATGTTGCAGAAGCTAGAAATCTGCAACAAAAGTAGAGAAATCTAGAACTACTCAGTCAGTCAGGCAGACCAATGGGGATTGACCTTTAATCTCATTCATCGACCTATTTTGACTTTCATTTTTTTTTATCCTTGTACCTTTCACTTGCATAAAACTTTTAATTTCATTTCTAACTTACCCCAGTAAGCTAGTCAGCTGAAACGTTGACTCTACTTTTCTTTCTAGAGATGTTGCCAGACCTGTTGAGCATTTCCAACAATTAACATCCTTGAGATCAGTGGATTTGCTGGTGTCTTCGCCATCCAGCCTTTGCCTCATTACACATGGTTTGTGTTCATGTTGGCCTTGTATTTATAAAGATCTGATCATAAGAATTCCTTTGAGGCTTCTGAACAAATCACACTTGAGATGACACAGTGTGGAGCTCGAGGAACACAGCAGGCCAGGCAGCATCACAGCAGCAGGAAAGCTGACGTTTCGGGTCGGACCCGAGATGCTTGTGTGGTAAAGTGACCTCTGAAACGTTTTGTCTGCAGATATCACCACCCCTGGAAAACCTCAAGAGGCCTACAGAAGGATTTTCAGAGTTTAAGATCCAGGGAGCTGAAGGCACAGTGAACATTGGTGGAGTGATGTAAGTCATGGAGAAGGCTAGAATTGAAGAAATGTGAAGATTGTGAAAGACAGAAAATGGGAGAGATAGGATAGAAAGGGGAGACAGGATAGAAGGGGGAGACGTCATGGAGGATTTTGAAAAAAGGGGTAGGAATTTTAAAATCAACGTGTCACTTGACTGGTTGCCAGTGTAGGTCACTGAGGTCAGGGTGATGCATGAACAAGCAGTGTGACAATTTAAAGACAGTGGCAGGCATTGAGTGAGGAAGAGAATGTGAGCTGAGTGTTGTCAGTGTACATGCTGGACCTGATTTTATATGATGAAAATAGAAATTGCTGGAAAAGCTCAGCAGGCCTGGCAGCATCTGTTGAGAGAAATCAGAGTTAATGTTTCAGGTTGAGTGACCCTTCCTCAAATTTTACATGATGTTGCCAAGGGATAACATAGAGATGAGAAACCAAGGGACCCAGTCCTTGATGCTTCAAAGGTAACAGTGCAGGAATGGAAAGAGAAGACCTTGCAACCATATCAAAAAAGCCTTTTGCTGTGTTTCAAAGATAAGGCCATCATTCCTTTCCTTATGGAAGTTAGCAGTTCTGATGCACAGCCCTTCCAAAGTGTGACAAATTACAAATGGAAGCAATGTTGTCACGATAGCATTTCATATCAACTCCACTACATTTGAACAGTAATTGAGGTCTGCCACAAAAACTACAAAGCAGGTTTCCCTTAAACATGTTCTAGATACCAGCACACATCCCGATTACATTGGGATGTAATGGAACTGGGTGTCTGCCTTGACCCAGTAATAATCTTCTTCAATTCTCGTGCTGCCTTTTTGTTTACTGCAATGTTCATTTATAGGATTGTCCATTTTTTGCAGATCTGGTGTGTCCTGCTAAAACCAGCGATGTTGCCCATATGTCTTTCCAACACTACAAGTAAACTCTTCGGCCACTTCTCAACTTTCCCATCCACAGCTAGCTTATGTCCTGTAGGAGCAGGTGCCTGATCTTTTACTGTCCAGTCACCCACAGGCCACTCACTCCTTGAATAGCTTCTACTGTACCTGCAGCCTGTTCAACTCAGGGAATTGGGATATGGTTATGGAACTGGGTGTATCCTAGCAGAGTTTTCAACACGTTGATTTTTGACGTGAATGAAGCTTGGAAAGTTAAGTCAGGACGGTAGGGGATTGGGTCCTCGAGCATTCCGATGTTTCTGTATAGAGTGAAATTTGAGTGACAGCAAGTGGATAGAGAAGTTGAAAAGAGAATGTAGCTAGAGGCTGAAGTCAGAGCCCTGGAGTTGTTCAGGATAAAACCAAAGAGCTGGAAGAAATGACTCTGTTGATTAGGGAAGTAGTAGGAAAACAGGAATTTGAAGCAGAGATGAAAGAAGGACAGATTCAATGGAGCTTAAAAATGAAAAACACAGTCAGTATTGTGTGTGGGCAGAAATGTGGTGGAACACACAGCCAAATGAAGAGGCATTGATGAAGATAAAGGAATTACTGTCTGAGTCACATTCTATCACACACAGGATATGAACTCATTTCAGTGGTGGGTGAGGCTGTTCTTGTTTTGGAGGCAGTCAGAATTTCTGTCAACAGGATAGAGAGGGGCAGTGGCTAGAGAAGAGTGTACAGGAAGAAATTGGCATGCAGAGGAAATGAAAAACTCTTGACTCCATAGCAAATGATTGAGGTAGATGAACCAAGAAGAGGAAGATGAGGGAATCAAAAACAGGTACCAAGATGGGCAGGGTGAAGCATTCCTAGCCAGGAACACACGGAAGCTAAGAAAGTGTTGATGAGAAATGTAAACTTCCAGTGGAAAAAGGTCCATAGGAAAGTAAATGAAAGTAAGGTGGAGAGCTGAAACACCCATGCAGTGGAGTTGGGCATAGAAGTTAAACGGAACAGGAAGGAGAGGATCAGACTCAGTCAGGAGGCAGCTGGGGGAAGGGTAGAAGGGCTCAGATTGAGGAAAAGATGATTAGTGAACTGGATTCAAAGGAGAAAAGCATGTCGCCCCTTTGTGGTGCTGTAGGTCTTTTCTTCCACATAGACTTAACAGGAGATTTATACTGTTTTTTCGCTCGGGTACCTAAATATGATATCCTTTATGGTGAGTTTTTTTGCAGCTGTCATAATATAGAGGAATTTTCATTTGGTCATGACTTTCATTAAATTGAATATTATACAGATGTGTTTGTAGGTGGGGGCAGGGAATGATTTCTTTGAAGATTGCTTAAGTCTCTGAGCTTCATAAAATTGGAAATAAGGAGCCATCATTATCCTTTGGGTGTTTTTTTCTAAAGTGTTTTTTTCCCAGTAGGAACAATGGAAGCAACTTTTAGTCAAAATGAACTGTCAGTGAGGAAGTGAGTATTGCTAAAAGAAAAACACATTTTGCTGACATTTTGGTCTTACATACACCAGGACATTTTGCAAGAATTCATGGGCAAAACCACCATTTGTACTGCCTGAGAGAAGTATGCTGATTGGTTGGCAAATTGATTCTGGTTGGTAAGGGCATTGCTGTGGAGAATGCGCCCACTAATGCTGACTGACAGTTAACTATTAGGCTTTGTTTAAATTTTAAGTCTGCAGTAGCTTTGTCCTGAGAAAAGAACCAGCACATAGCTGTCACCTATTCTATTGAAATGAAATTGGTGCAGGGCATACACGTTATTCTCACCTGTGATGGGTGAAAATAATTCATGCTGAAATCAGATCTTTGTGTATAGTGAACACAGTTTGCCATTGGACTGCTCCACATCCACCAACCCTATATCCACCGATTAGGAGATAGTAAGGATTGCAGATGCTGGAAGTCAGAGTCGATAAAACATGGAGCTGGAGGAGCACAGCACATCAGACAGCATCAGAGGAGCAGGAAAGTTGATGTTTCAGGTCTGAACCCTTCAATCAGGCCACTGTTTTAAAATGCAAGAACTGATCCAGGCTCCAATGTCATGAAAAAAGTTGGAAAAGGTTTAATTAACACTTTTTACATTGCAAACTAATGGTGATCATACACGAATCGAACATTTTAGTTACACCTCAGTTCTTGTTTCTATGTTGGCCAGTTACAAATTGAAATTATCACTTGAAATTGGATGTTAGTAGAGTGGAAATAGAAAAAAGATGTTTTTTACAAATTGGCACTTAGTCATCCATAAGCTGCTCAGTGATGCTGTTTGGTTTCCACTGAGATCACTCAGTTCTTGACATGGTTACAGTTTTGGTCCAATTATAGACAAAGAGCTGACTTCCAGCTGGAAGTGAGAGCGACTGGACCTGACATCAAGGTAATACTTACTGTGTATGGCACTTTGGATGTATGTTTGAATGATTGAAACAAATTGGCCGAAAATCTTAATTGAAAAGTCAATTCCAAAGTTGAGGAAATTCAAAACTTCTACCTCTGTTGGAATTTTAAACTGTAACATGTTAAAATTTGGGAATTATATTTCTTTTAGATTGCCACAGTTGTATTGGTGATCACACTGAAATCACTGTGTATTGCAGCAACACTTTTGCTGAATTAAGGTCAATGGGTGGTGGATGAACAATACCTGGAATGGTAGTTACTTCCACCAGCCTAATGTGTCTTATTCTTCAATGCTGAAGTTGCACAACTCAATCATCACAATTTGTTACAAGCACAGCTAAGCACCTTCCAGGTAGGACTTCTTGTTTTGAGGTGGAGTCGTGGCAGGTTGGAAGTTCCAACCACTCCTTCAGTCCCACTGTAATCCCAGTGTATGAGGTGCCTTAGCCCCTTCCTGTTAACCTTACTGCCTGCACTCTTGTCACGCACTATCTATGGCCAATCCAGCAAGTGTAGGCATACTGTAGGGCCTCCTCATTATCATCCTTGGCCAAACACTGCAGAATAATGGCCAATAATGATCCTTATCTTGTTTCCCTTCTGCTTGCAGGGAAGTTTCTGGTCTCTGTTCTACAGTACACTGCAATAGAGTAGCTGAAATAATTTATTTAAGCAGAATGTGTACTCAGGCCTTCACCCAAAGGTACTACCATACCTCCCAATTTGCAAAACATTTATTTTAATTCATTTATGGGAC
>JAHRHZ010000078.1:14236115-14320551 GCA_024137785.1 Ginglymostoma cirratum | reverse complement strand
TGCTTGGCCTGCTGTGTTCATCCAGCTCTACACCTTGTTATCTCAGACCATCAGTGCTGATGGGATGGCTGTCTAATTACCTGCCGCTTTCCAGCTGGACTTTGACTTCACTGACAGTGGGTCAGGCAGACCCTCCATGCTGGACTATCAGAACACATGGCCAAAGATTACCTTGTTGATGGGTCAGATTCTCCTGTCCTCCCCTTCCTGTACCAGAAATAAATCCTACATGGACTAAGGATCCCAACCGTAAAAATTGTTTTAAAATGGTCTTGTTCATATCTTTAAGAGTCCAAGTCACAATCCTGACTAAGTCCGAAAGTAGGACACAATAACTAGTGATTACAGCTAAACCTACCTGTGTCAACCCTGAGTGGGATGCTCTTTGAAGGGTTGGTGCAGACTCAATGGGCCAAATGGCCTCTACCTGCATTGCTGGGATTCTGTGATTCTAAGTTGTTAATCTGCAGAGTACTCCTGAATAAACAACAACTGGACCTAGCTGCCACGAACATGGCAAAACTGCCATGTACATATGGTCACAGAGCCAAGGTGTCTAGCTGCCTCCCCATTACTTAAATAAGGTGACAGTGAAAATTCAAAATACGGTGAATTAAGGTAACCTTTTTCTGAACTGCATCATTTTCCAGTTCCTTGCTTTAGCAATTTTTTTAAACCATTTTAAGTCCACTGTTCAGAAAACTAAAAGTGGTCTTTACACTCAAATTAATTCAATCTAATTTCCACTACTTTCACGGGGAGAGGATTCCACAGATTAATGACTCCTTGAGAGAAATAAATTCTCCCAAATTCCATGTGAAAAGGAAGACTCTGCACTCTGAAGACCGAGATAACAAGCATGGGGCTGGATGAACACAGCAGGTCAAGCAGCATCATAGGAGCAGGAAAACTTGACGTTTCGGGCCTAGACCCTTCATCAGAAATGCCTCTTGTTCTTAAACTATGTACCCTAGTTTTAGTCTCCCTCACAAAAGGAAATATCTTCAGAGCCAACCTTATTGAGTCCTCTCAAGATCTTTTTGTTGAAATATGATCACCTCTCATTTCTCTCAACCATGTGAGTATAGGCCCAATAAATTCAAACTTTCTTCAGAAGATAACCCCTTCATTCCAGGAATGAGTGAAATGAACCTTCTTTGACCACTTTTCAATGTGATTATACTTTTTTTTGAATTACGAGACCAAAATTGTACACAGTATCCCACATGTGGCCTCACAAGATCCAGTACAACTGGACTCCTATCATTCTTTTATTTCCATTCTCCTTACAATGAATGGCAACACGCAAATGTCCTTCCTAATGACTTGCTATATCTGCACACTAATGTTTTGCCATTTTTAGAGTAACTTCAGATAGGATCTCAGTGCTTCTTTCAACTGAAGCATGAAATTATTTTATCAGGCTCTTTACACCCCTGTGACAGGGCCTTCTCCTTAGTGCTGCAGCTTGAACAGTTTCTCCTTCTCTCCAAGCAGCATGTCCACTTTATTCCTTTCATTTTTTTTTTATTTACAGTACACTTTCATATTGCAACATGCCTGTGGTGCCCAACGTGCCTTAGCCAAGCCCATGGCACTTAGTTGGGATGCCAAGGCTCCAGAGCAGTTGGTGCTTTGATTAGGCTATTGGCATCAAGATCCTGCTCATCCTCCTCAATTAGACAGTGCATGCAGAGGCATCTACTCCAGTCAGATTGCTTTAGCCTTCTCACATACAGCAATAAAAGCTCAGGACCCTATGCGGCCCTGACAACAATGTGCCAAAGCCCACAGGAAAATGCAGCCTATGGAAACTTTAATCAACATAATGGGTTAAAAAGAAATCATAATGGAGCAAAAATGACATTCATGGAACGTACAGTAAATAGCAGTAAGATCAAAGCAATTGTCTGATTATATTTTTAATTGTATAAACTTTACATTCAAAACACTATAAACTGATTAGCATTGTCAATTGTATTCTCAGTATGGCTATTCCAGATAACCAGGCATTGGAGGAGAGTCTCTAATCTTTGCATACTTTCATTTAGAGCTTTACATTATAAACACACACTTCTAACCATAATAACCACCATCTCAGTTTCCTATGTGTAGGAGAACATGTAAGTCCCCTGTTAATGTCCACCAGCTGAATACAATTGAACACCTAATTAATATAGAATTAACATAATTGTGAGTGGATTGATTTCTGTCACAGCGCCAATTAATGCCAGTGAGAAGGTGAATTTAGCACGTGCCGTTCCAGGGGATTTGATTATTGATCACGAGATAAAAAGAAACAAAAGTAGAAAGATGTGCCCCAAATGTAAAATAAATCACTCCCTCAGGCTAAAATTTCAAACATGGCCAATCAAATCATCTTTGCTGTTAGATGCCGATTGTAATTTTCCACTCAGTTGCACAGGACTATTTATTCTAAACTGTAATGGGAGTAAATTTGATAACACACAAACAAGGGGTGATGGATCCTACACTTTCAGCTTCCACATCGTCTTGACCCACACTGCCATCTGACTTGCAAGCTGCAGATGCTTCAAGTGTACACTTTGTACTTGCTTACAACACTTCCCTGCACCATAACATTGCCCTAATGGCTTTCTCCTTTCAGATGCCCTGCAAATGCAAGCTACTCACAGCCAGGAGAGGAACAACAAAAGCAGTGCTGAAGAAGATGTACTGTAATTAATTTTAGCATCAGTTCAGATGGTAAAATGGTGCATTTTTCCAAGCACAGTATAGATACGGATCTTTACGTTTGAGACACTGGGCATGGGTGACCTGCAGCCAGATCAGGGCGAGGATAAAACATGTAGCAGATTGCTAAAGAGCATCTTTTGCTGCAGAAGACTCAACTGGTCACTTAAGTCAGGGAGCTTTTGGATGAATGTTGATCGATGCAGGCAACAAAATGTACGGTGCACTGGGAAGTCTGTCAGAAAACCTGTAGCCAATGTCGAGTTGTCGACTACCAACTTAGCATAGGGCTTTGCCCAGAGCTTAGAGAACACACGTGGACCCACCTGACTGCTGGCATCTCACCTCCCAATGCGGTGCAAAGCAGCCTCCCAATTTCTGAGTGCTGCACTGGAAACTCAAACTGCTCTCATATTAGGTCAGACTGTTGCCATCATGGCCATGCATTGCCGTACATGTGGCCTTACAGGCTGTTGCAGCAGTCGAGCAATCTGTCCTCTAGATCACTAGGAGCTGGGGGAATGGGAGTGGCTCTGTGGAAATACAAACCTGCTCCCTCTATTAGGGCGACAGCACTCATCACCTTCGCTCTGCCAGTCATTCAGCACCTATCTTTTGCCTGTCAGGAGCCAACCCAGAACTGTTCATGATCATCCAGTAGAGCCATCTGCAAGTCAGCAGCCTTCCACCAACTGTGTTGCAAGTTTGGATTGTAGTGTGTAGAAGCACTGGGAAAGCGTAAGGACTGAGGCACATGGAAAACAGATAGTGAGTGAATGCACAGGGGAGATGAGTTAATTTTTGTATGCAAAGTGGCATTCTTTCATTTATAAATTTCCAACATGAATTAACACAGAAAATCTGAAGGCACACAGCACCAGATGGGCGTGCCAGATTTCACCATGTGAATTGACATTAGTACAAATTAGATTTGCTTTATCCTGTCCTTTGAGAATCGAAGTAAGCAAATTCAAACTACAGTCTGTGTGGGTCCAAGTTGGCTGGCGGTCATCGCTCTGCCTTCTGTAATTCCTTAACAATGAGGCTTTGTTCCAGGATCATCGAACAATCTTTATTTTGTGATTTCTGGAGGTAACATCAGTGTTCTAGGCGTGTCCTTATAAAACAGTTTATGTCCACAAGCTCTGGGCAACATAATTTTGGAAACAAATTTTTGCAAAGAAATTTCATGGTGCTGTTGCAAGCATTGATGTGTTAGCTGCAAGTTGCTAGATTTATCCACATGCCGGAAACTTGCAGGTGCAATCTTCACTAGCCAAAGCTTCCTTGCTGTTGAATTGCTGATACAGTTGAGAACAGATTTTCCTGTTCCTGTGCCCAGGATAGTAAATCATCTGAGCACAATGACTGAGAAATCCAGGCAAAGAAGAGTGCTTGCCCATAAGGGAGCTAATTTTCGTTTCGCCTGTTTAAATTTATCAACAGAAATGGGTAGCCTTATGCTGTCTGTTAGCTCTGTGCAGTCAACTGTCAGTGTATGTGCTGTTCTCATCATGTGCAGTGGCCACTGTGTTTCTTCAGCTCAGAGCTCCAATAGCATCATGCAGTCTTGCCATCTGATGATATTTGCTGTTATTTCAAGCACAAAAACTAGAGAAGCTGCCCCATGTTCCACTTCTAATAAGTTGGCATTTTGCTTTAACAATAAAGTCAATGTGCACAGTATGCCGCCAGGACTGAAATGTATAATTTGGTCCCTCTGAGCTACTGTGAACTGATCTTGCCAGGGTATGGAGACCAATCCTAATGTACATCAAATGCCCAATTGATATCAGTGTATCCCATCTTTGGGGTAGCACAGTGCTCAGTGGTTAACACTGCGACTTTCACAGTGCCAAGGACCCAAATTTGATTCCAGCCTTAGGTGACTATGTGGAGTTTGCACCTTCTCCCCGTGTCTGTGCGGTTTCCCTTTGGGTGCTCCAATTTCCTCCCACAATCCAACGATGTGCAGATTGGCCATGTTAAATTGCACATAGCATCCAGGGGTGTGCAAGTTTGGCGGATTAGCCATGGGAAATGTGGGATTATGGGGAAAGGATATAGGGGCTGGTTTGTGTGCATTGCTCTTCAGAGGGTCAGTGCAGACTCAAAGGGCCAAATAATCTTTCTGTTCTGTAGGGATTCTTTGATTCAGTGAACCATCAGTTCAAGGATGTTTTGGGAAATCCACCAATGTAACTTAGTCAGAGCACCAATTTGACCCGAGACATAACAAGTTAAATGGAGCTGTTTGCCGAGTTCCCAGTGGTGCAGTGCTAACTCATAGGACAAGGTTCATCCCTATTGTTCCCCACTCTGTGACTTTCTAACAACGGTTTTGATGAGTGTAGGGAGGGACAGTTAGCGAGTCAATCCATGCTCTTCCCTGGAAATGAGCAATCCTAGTCTGGAGCATGACCTCCTGGTGTACCGCTGAACCAGAGCTGCTCTCAGGATGATTTGCAGTCACTTAACACTCAAGTAATAGTGGAGCCTTGTCAGGAGACTGTCCAACATTGAATTGATCAGAATATAGAGGCAGTGTCCACTTTAAAATCTTTAAAGTAGCAAGGAAAAGGCCATTTTGAAAATGACATCAAAGTATTTCTGATCAAATTTGCTTCCACAAAAGAGCAGCAATTTCAACCAAAATAAAGTTTCTTTTAAACTTTCTTTATAATGCCTCTAATAAAATTATTTTCTCCAAAAATTAACAGGAGGAAGCTGGCCATTAGACATCTATGTAAATAAAAGGAAGAACACTTAAGTGGAGGCAGCTGTACCAGCATGACTCAGTTTGTAGTCTGGTACAAAACATAGCTCCTAAATAACTTTCATCACATCCACATTTCCTTGTGGATTTAGCTCATTTGGTTTTAAAAGGGTATTGAAAAAAGTCCACTGAAATCCTTTGAGGTTGCATGAAGCAAATTAGATTTTGGTGACAGACCCTTTTTTGTTTGTAATTAAGAGATTTTAATGTTGGGATGGAAAGCCTAATTTAGTCCTCAGGACATAGTTTGCTGAAAGGAAATGTCAAACACAAAGTATTGATAAAGTTGCACATTCCTTTCAATATAAATCCAATCAAATCTTTCACGTTGCAGAAGATTCTCATTACTAAAAGTGCAAGGATATGGTCATTTTCATTCATCAGGATTGTATTCTGTTTCTAAGAAATGACTCATTTTACAAAATGTTTTTTTTTTCTCCCTGTAAAGGTACCATTCATTTCTCATATCCCCTTCATCATCTCAGTGAGTTTAGACCCCATCTTTCTGCATGACCTTACCACTCCCAATTACAAGTCTGACACAGGCTTGATTTTGATTCAAAATCCTCAGCTCTCTATTAGCATTCTGGTTGCCAGAGGGGATTTTTCTGGTTTATACTCATTTAATCATCCCACTTAAATGTTGCTCCAAAGCAATCCAACTGAACTTTAAGACCATTGCACTGTATTGTTTCAGCATTTGAGGAAAGGTTTTTGGAGATGAATAACTGGTCTTCAGTTTTCCTCGTATTTAGCTGAAGAAAGTTCTTCCTTGCTCAATGACTTGATCTCAGAAAGAGAGTGTGGTGGTTGTGGTAAAGAGGTAAAGCTGGGTTTCATCAGCTGACATATGGAAACTGACCCCTGACTGTAGATGGTATCTCCAAGGGGTAGTGTGTAAACAGAGAGGAAGGGAGCCAACTCTTTCATCAGTGAGGCAGCCTTACCTGTCAAATGTCAAATCAACTGCTGTGGTGGATATTAGGTCACAGCTAAAAAAAATCAGAAGATTAGAAACCCCTTCCAAAGCATCACAATCTTTCCTCAAGTACTCCAGCAAACCTAAGATCCGACTGTATTCTGAACAGTTAGATGGATTTATCAGCCCACTTGGCAAAGAATGCTTCTTTTAATGTCTGCTCTAAATTTACCTTTTACCAATTTCATATCCTCTTACTGTATTTGAGTAATGTTATATGAGTTAACCCCGTTCATGCTTTTTAAAATGTTATGTACCTCTCTTGTTTATTCACACTCATTTTTTTTCCTTTTTGGGAAATAGCAGGGAGTTGTTGGAAGGATTGTCAGTCTTTATCACAGACTCACCATCAATGGCCAATGAGTTCTAGAGTAGGACATGGACACAGAGCTTTCTGGCTCAGAGGCAGGGCAGCATACCACTGCACCATGGGATCTCCCCAACGTACCCCCATGCTTTAATGTTCTAAGCTGCAGAACAGTACAGCACAGGAACAGGCCCTTCGGCCCATCATGAAACGTTAGTGTTACCCACATTGAGTTGAATGAATCAAAATAATAGAGAATGCAGTGATGTGCAATAAAGGGAAAATCTGGCCCAAAGTGTTTATGTCACAAAGTGTCAAGATCTGAACTATGCCTGAATTGAAGTAGAGTCAGATCTCTTCTGTCTGGTATTCTTAATCGACTTTGTTCCAGCATGAGCCCCGGTGCCAGATTTCATTGTACAGTAAAAGTATTTGTCACCAGGGACCAGAGAGTGGATGTGCAAACTGAAGGTTGACATTTAACTTTGCATTTCAAAATGCCGTACAAAAGAAGATGACCCTTAAGCTGTAGGTGGTTTGTTATGTGCTAAAGTGATAACCTTTATGTGCAAGATTACAGAAGGAGTAAGATGAATTTCAAAGGGAATAGAGTTTTAAAAATTGGCATAATCACTAAAACTGTACAAGGCACTGGTCACAACGTTTCTAGAATACTGTGATCCGATCAAGCAGCACAGTGGCTCAGTGATTAACACCACTGCCTCACAGTGCCAGGGGCCTAGGTTTGATTCCACCCTCTGGCAACTGTCCCTGTCGAGTTTGCACATTCCCCCCAGGTCTGTGTGGGTTTTCCTCTGAGTGCTCCAGTTTCCTCACATAGTCCAAAGATGTGCAGACTAGGTGGATTGGCCATGCTAAATTGCCCGTAGTGTCCAGGGATGTTAGGTGGATTGACCATGGGAAATGCAGGATTACAGGGATAGGGTAGAGGGTTGGGTCTGGACGGGATGCTCTTCGGAGGGTTGGTGTTAACCCAATGGGGGGAATGGCCTGCTTCCACAATGTAGGAATTCTGTGATTCTAGTTCTGGTTTTGTTCTCTGTGGAAACATTGGAGGATGTTCAGACTAGGGTCACTAGGTTGACCCTGGATGTAGAGGGACTTTCTTATAATGAGAAGTCGAGTAGGGATTGTACTTTATTGAATTTAGGAGAACGAGAGGTGACCTTTATGAAATATATAAGATTCTTAAGGGGTTTGATGGGTGAGGTTGTTTGCATTTGTGGGAGAACCGTGGAAAAGAAAGATCAGAGTGAGGAGTTGCCTAATTAATTCAGAGATGAGGAGGAAGTTTTTCTCTCTCAGAGGATGGTGAATGTGTGGAATTCTTTACTGCAGAGGCCTGTTGTGGCTGTGTCAATGAGTATATCCAGGGTGAAATAGACGGATTTTTTAACCAGGAGGGGAATCAGGATGTTTGGTAAAAAGGCAGGAAAGTGAAGTCGAGGATTACCAGATCAGCTGCAATCCCTTTGAATGGCAAGGGAGACCCAGTGGGCTGAATGGCCTACTTCTGCTCCCAGTCTCAGGACCATGAGTAGATACCGAAGAGTGAATCATGAACATGGTGAAGTCCAAGAAATCACAGGGAAATACTGTACTTGTAAAACAAACACGAAGGTGTAGGTAATTGAGAATGGTTGGTTAGTGGACATATCCTATTAAACACCAGCTGGCCCTGGCCAACACTATAGTCTGAAAACAGATGGCTGTATAGTTAACAAGCATGGGGCTGGATGAACACAGCAGGTCAAGCAGCATCATAGGAGCAGGAAAACTTGACGTTTCGGGCCTAAACCCTTCATCATTTTCATACATTGACGAGAAGAGCCGGTTTCATTTGCCCTGTGTATCAACACATGCAAATCACTTCACCTCAGCAGGTAACTTGAGAAGGTTTATTGTCCCTGTAATTTGTTAAACGAGTTTTTAAAACAATTATTATTTTTTTTAAAAGCAGAAACCATGGGTTTGATACATCATCTGTGATTAACTGGATGCAGCATTTATCTTTAAAAGGAAGCAGTTGAGCTCTTTGGAGAAAGACAGAGATCAGCATAACCCGTTTGATCTTTGTAATTGAAAATCATCTTTCTTTCTTGTAAAGCCTCAAATAAATTGGATGGATCTTCATGTACAATGTGTGTGCACCATTTTTGCTTCTGCTACTTATTATTTTCTCTGTCATTAACTGTGGCAGCATTTCGGAAAGAAAAGTTTGAGTCCCTCATCCCTGCTGTGTACTGGCAAAGCAGAATAGCGATGGTGACATTTAAACTCCACCAGAATTTCTCTTTTGTGACTTCTCTGTTGACTGGTTCCCGGTACATTTGTTGCGTGCTGGCCTTCTCAGTGCCCAGTAATGACTTAAGTGTGATATCTGAAATCACCGTGTGAATTAAATGGACGTTCCTGGATTAGGGCAGTTGCTTCCAACAGTCAGTAGCAGGAGCTACAAGACCCTACGTACGGGTTTGTGGCTACAACGATACAGATCCTGACCTAATCTTCCATCCGTAGAATACTGGAAGCTGGAAAGAAAATGAAGAAAATGCTGAGAGACAGATTGGATGCTGTGTGGTAAAACGTTCATCCTCACTCAGCGTGGGTGATGATGTGTCAAAATGATCAAGCAACCAAAATCACAAAATATCAGGGCTAGACCTCAATGCTTCAAGCTCATTCTGTACTTCAATAATTCAATCTTGTTGGGTCTAAATCTCAACTCCATCTGCTGCTTTGGTTCAATGTGCCTTAGTACCCATGCCTAACAAAAATCTCAGTCTCAAATTGGAAATTTTCTAACACTGCCTCCAAAGGCTTTTAGTGGAAAGAGCTCCATACATCCGCTACCTTTTGAGTGAATTTCCAGTCATCACCCCTCAATTGCTTGCCTCGAATGTTGAGGTTATGCACTATTATAGAACCTACCCAAAGTTGTAGCCATTGGAATGGGTTCTAAAACAGGGCAGATGATGCAAGGAGCAAGGTTACTGCCCGTGAGCCCATATCTCCTAGGCATTTCAAATCCGGAATGTAATCCAATGCTGACCTATTGATTGGAACTGTGTGGGTCTGGAGCAGCAACTACAGGGCTTATATTTTATAATTCCCTGTGCTGGAACACACCACAGCACACCCTATAGACAATGACATTGATACAATGCTAATGTCGTATTTGACCAAACCCCTCGAGAGTTTGCTGTGTCAGACTCACAGAGTAAACCTCTTCCAAGTAAAAAATGAAAGAACTCTGGATGCTGCAAATC
This sequence comes from Ginglymostoma cirratum, assembly GCA_024137785.1. Taxonomy (NCBI): domain Eukaryota; kingdom Metazoa; phylum Chordata; class Chondrichthyes; order Orectolobiformes; family Ginglymostomatidae; genus Ginglymostoma; species Ginglymostoma cirratum. Next base: position 14,310,484 of record JAHRHZ010000078.1, on the reverse strand, counting down.
AGAAACAAAATCAGTTCTGAGGGTCACCGGATCCGAAACATTAACTCAGATATATTCTTCACAGATGCTGCCTGACCTGCTGAGTGTTTCCAGCAACTTCTGTTTTTGTCTCTTCCAAGTAACATTGTTCTTCGTGAGTTACAATCACCAGTGTCTGTGTGGAGACTGCACAACCAAATGCATTTCCCACAGGCTGGTACATCAAAGAAATCATAAAAAATGTACCACAATTTTTCAGCTTTTTAAATAATTTAGTATAGTGTTTGTTCTCTTCTCATTTGACCTACCCTTACATACTACTTATACCCTCGTGGATATACTATTCTGTTTTGAAAGCTTGGATTCCTGTAGCACCGGGATATAGAGGGATATAGGCCAAATGCAGGCAAGTGGGACTAGTTTAGTTTGGGAACATGGTTGGTGTCTACCATTTGGATCGAAGGGTCTGTTTCCATGCTGTATGACTCTATGATATTTCTGCCTTATAAATACTGTGTAATTAGTGGACAATCTTTTTCTTCTGACCTGTATTCAAAATGGGCATTAAGGACTTTCAGGAGGAGTTGATAGACATAGCTTTAATTGGGCCCAGCAGTGGGCAGCCAAAGAACTTGGCTGTTTCAGGGGTGTTGGTCCATCTTAATATGTCAATTATCAGGGCTGTCATTTCAGGGTAGAGATAGTCCGGATGTGACTGGTGCACTCACCGAGCAAATCGTCTTCTGGTACAACTGAAAACAATCCCTGAAAGATCAGTTTTAAGTGTGGCTGGAGCTCCTGTGCTCTTTCTTTCCTATACCCAGAATTGTGATACACCCCAGTTTCTCCCTGAGCTGCCCTCCTGCTGTCTAATATTGCATTCATCTGAGTTTGGTAAACTGCATGGGGCTACTGTTTGAAGTGTACACTTCAACCGTTCTGTTTATGTTAGATTTTGATCATTACACTGACTCTGTCCTCTTTGTGGTTGGAAAGGGTAGATAGAAAATGATGCAAAATTTTCAGATTTGACTGTTTTAAAAGCCAAATCTATTTACTTCAATAAAGATTCTTTGCATTTTTTCATTCAAGGAACGCAATAATATTTGTAGCCCGCTGCAAACTGTATCTGGGTTCCATTGCCCAGAATGTCCCATCCTTGTGAGATGCACAGTCTGTGACAACCTCCAAGAAGTAAATAACGGTCTTTTATTAGGCAGTGGGGGAGAGGATAGGAATTATATAATGCTGCGAATATATCAGGACCAGATGCAGATCTATAGAAATACTTCCCTCCGCATTCCAGTTGACCGACTTGGCGTGAGCTCATTCAAGGATCACAGAGAAACAATTCCAACTGCAATAAATAAAACCCTCTGCATTTTATCTATGACTTCAGCATGCTTGACAGTAGCAGATAACAGGAGGCTTGGTTCTGTGTGCAAGTCTGGACTGTAAAGATTCATCAAAATGGGAGGTTAGCATTGAAAGATTTAAACATTCAGCTATTCCAACAAATTTAGAAGTGCAATAATTCACTCTTTTTCCACTGGGGAGAACTTGGTTTCTATCAAAATGCCCACAAATTTGAATTGAACAAAAACTATTGCAGCAGTTCCCATTAAATCTCTGCAGACTCAGACTAGCAAAACATACGTAAAAATAACACAGTGTGGAGCTGGAGGAACACAGCAGGCCAGGCAGCATCAGAGGAGCAGGAAAGTTGACGTTTTGGGACGGGACCCTTCTTCACAAAAAGCAGAAGTGTTGCGTTAAGCCAGAAATTCTCCTGATGCACTCTCTGTTACTCCAACTCTAGCCACGTGTATGTCCCTCTCTTCCGTGCATCCCCAAAATCTGTCCGTTATCTACAAGGCACAAGTCAGGACTGTGTTGAAATTCTCTCCACTTGACTGCATGGGTGCAGCTTCAATGACCCTTGAAGTTTGCCACCAGTCAGAACAATAGAGCCCAATGAGTAGCAACCCCTCCAGCACCTTTATCAGTCATTCGCTCCACTATCAGTATCCAGAAGCTGCGCTGTATTACCACCTACAAGATGCATTGCAGTGACTCATTAAAACTGCTTCAACAGCATCTTCCAAACCCATAACCAAGACCAGGGGGTTTTAGGGGGTTTCAGTTGTGATGGCCAGCATGTCGGTGCAGGCTTGGAGGGCCAAAGGGCCTGTTCCTGTGCTGTAATTTCCATTGTTCTTTGTTCGTCTAGAATGATAAGGGCAGCAGTTACATGGGGACACCAAAACCTAGAAATCCCACTCCAGGCCATTCACCACTCTGACTTAGAAACACATCGCCATTCCTTCAGTGTTGCCTTGTCAAACCCAGGACCCCCCTCTCTTAACAGCATCATGGGTGGACCTACATCAAATGAATTGCAGTGGTTCAAGAAGGTAGCTCACTAACATGTTCTGAGAGTCAGTTAGTGATGAGCAGTAAGTACTGGCCTACTGACACCACATCCCATGAGTGACTGAAAAAAATATTGCCTTCTGCCAGCAATCTCCATTCTGGAAAGCTGTATCTCCAGCTCCCTGTCATTATAGAATCTCCTTAAAACATACCTCTCATTTTTGATCTTTGATCATCCCTCCTAACATCCCCACCTTAGGCAATATAAATACAGGTTGGTTGTTGTAGTCGCTTGCAATAACACAATTTTTCCAAACTTTTATTTCCAGAGGAAGGTGAACTTTGAAATAAGGGAGCTGGACAATAGAGTGATTGGACGTAAGTTCAGGTTATGTATGACAGATTGTGAATGAGCATAAACAGTGTTCATGGAATGAGAGTAAGTAGTTTGGACTATTCATTCCACAGCAGCAACACTGAACACGGGACGACACGCTTTGGAGAGACCACTTCCTCAACAGAAATATAAATTTGCAGGCATTTTGCTGTTTAAATGGGAAAAGGATTTGCCACATTTTTTCCTTGAGGAAGATTCAGGACTACTTGAAAGCTGTTTTATGACAATATGAGCAGTTGCATACGCAAAGCATTGCATTTATCTAGTATCATAATTAAGTTGTTCAAAATGTCACTTAGGACTCACATTTTGAATTATTTTAAAACACAGGCATTATTTAGGCAAAACCAGAAGATATTTTGTAAATACAATGTTTTCATTGACACTAATGAATCAGTCTGCAGTCGTGTTGGTTGAGAGATGATTGTTGATTAGGGCACCAAGAAGGTCCATTTTTTTCATCAAATAGTGACACAGGAATACTAATGCCCAACTCAACACGTGAAACCAATAAAGATGGCCTTGGCTTAAGATATCATTTGAAAGGCTAGAGCTCCAACAATGTTGCTGTCTTTCCGGGGAGGTCCCTTTTATGTAGAATTGAGTTACCTGTACTACCTCCATTGCAGTAATTGTCAATTATTTGCACTTGTGAGGGGTGTGTGTGTGTGTGTGTGTGTGTGTGTGTGTGTGTGTGTGTGTTGTACACAACATATACATTGCAGTGACTCTGAATGGCCAGTGTAACTCCTGTAAGACCCCCACAGCAGGACAATCTCTATTTTCTCATCGCTAGATTTCTATTGCCTGGCCCAAGACCAGTTGACAAATGTATGTTTATTTTAGGAGAAACATTGTAAATTCACTTTGCAGGAGGCACTTAGTGGCCAGTGACCACAACTACCATTGTCAGCGATGAAACAACAAAACTGAATGGGGCATGTTGGCATAGCAATTTAGAGCAGGCAACTTTAACAGAAAATGTTTGATAGAAGTAAGGTCTGTGAACAAAATATTTGCACCCTTCTAAAGATTTTTATTAAGATATAGATCACAACTCCCCAAAGTGTGGGGCGTTGCGACCCAAGTGAGGTCATAGGCAGCTCACCCCCACCTTCTCAAGGGCAACTAGGGATGGGCAAGCAATACTGGCCAGCCAGCCAGCCAGCCATGCCCACATCCCATAAATGAATAGAAAAAAAATGCTGAAATTTTAGTATCCTGAGCTCTGAGACCGTGTAGAATTCTGACCAAGTTTCAGAAGCTGTCCTCCTTTTCTAACAGGCCCCTGCCCGTACACTCCCCCACCATCTACACACACACACCCCTCCCCATTGTACTCTCTCTGTTCTCTGAGGTATTGTGAAAATTTTCCAGCCTTGGAATGGTGTCCCCGTTTGGTGTGTTACGTCTCACAGTGAGTGTGCAATGTACCTTTAAGGGTGGTGCCATCACTATATCATGGTGTGTGACAGGATGGTATAAAATTCTCAGTCTTCACCTCACTGAATCATCTTGATATGTTGAGGGAAGTGTGCTGCAGATTACATCCACATTGTTTAGCTATAGCCTAGACAAAAGTGATTGTAATCCATGCGGATATCAGGAGCAACATTCTCTCTAAGCTGTGCAAGCAGGTCTGGAAGTCAGTGCCATGCAAGGATCTCCAAGGCCTGTGCAGTTGGGAAGAAAACTAGAGGGAACGCTGACCAGGCGCTGTAATAACCATCATCAGTACTGTGTAACCTATACCCATTATTATGTTATACGAGCTGATGTAAATATCACCCCCCTCCCCCAGGTATTAATACCCTGCTGAAGGCAAAAGTCCATCACTGCATCTATGGGAAGTCATGAGGGCAAAAAGAGATGGGTTAACGGCAGTGTCAGTTTGTAAAGAACTGTCTCCCAGATATCCATCTCACAGTGGGAAAAAGTTTGGGAAGCCTGAGCATGGTAGACTAATTAGTAAAATTAGGTCACGAGGGATTCAGGGTGAGCTTGCCAATTGGATATATAATTGGCCTAATGGCAGGAGATAGAGTAATGGTAGAAGGTTGTTTTTGGACTGGAGGCCTGTGACCAGCAGTGTTCTACAGGATTGGTCCCGGGTCCTCTTTTGTTTGTCATACATGTAAATGATTTGGATGAGAATGTAGAAGGCGTGGTTAGTTAGTTTGTGGGCGACACCAAGATAAGTGGCATGGTAGACAATGAAGAAGGTTTTCTAAGATTATGAAGGGATCTTGATCAAATGGGTCAATGAACTGAAAAATGGCAGATGGATAAATGCAAGGTATTGCATTTTGGTACAACAAACAACGGTAGGGCTTATAAAATTAAAGGTAGGGCCTTGGGTAGTGTTGTAGAACAGAGGGACCTAGGGGTGCAGGTACATAATTTTTTGCAGTTTGCGTCACATATACACAGGTTGGTTAAAAAGGCGTTTGGCACACTTGCCTTCATTGCTCAGTCCTTTGAGTATAGGAGTTGGGAAGTCATGTTGAGGTTGTACAGAACATTGGTGAGGCCTCTTATGGAATACTGTGTCCTGTTCTGGTCACCCAGTTATAGCAAGGATATTATCAAGCTGGAGAGGGTTCAGAAGAGGTTTACCAGGATGTTTCCAGATATGGAAGGTTTGAGTTATAAAGAAAGGCTGGATAGGCTGGGTCCTTTTGCACTGGAACACAGGAGGTTGAGAGGCAACCTGATAAAAGTTTATAAAACAATGAGAGATGTAGATAGATAGAGTTAATGGTAGTTATCTTTTCCCTAGGATAGGAGATTTCACGACTCGTGGGCACATTTTTAAGATGAGAGGGGAGAGATTTAAAAAAGACATAAGAGGAAAATTTTTTACATAGTGGTTTGCGTGTGGAATGAACTTCTGAGGAAGTCATGGATGTGGGTACAGTTACAACATTTAAAAGACATTTGGATGGATATATGAATGGGATAGGTTTGGAAGGATATGAACCAGGATCAGGCAGGTGGGACTAGTTTAGTTTGGGATTAAAGGGTCTATTTCCATGCTGTATGACTCTATATCACTGGTATATTGCAATAGAAACTTACTGAGGGTGACTTCATAGAAAGACAGGGTGCAAAATGTGCTGACAATTTGCTATTGACTGTTTTGCAATACCAAATAAGATCAATTTTAAGTTTGTTAGGCTTCATGCTATTCACAAAAGAATTAAATCACAAAAAAAAGGATTAAAAATAAATGTAGTTTGCCTTGATTTATTTCTAATACATCAAACTTCAACTGAACAGAACAACTGTCATTTCCAAGTTTCCAACCATCACCATTGCATTGTTTTTTTGAGTAAAAGCCAAGAGAGATACTTTACGCCATCTGTTACCATTCCTTGCTATTAGAAACCTGCCCAGTAGGCTTGTGATTGATGCTGTAACATATTGTGTTGCCTGCCTCCTCTTGCTTGTGTTTTTAAATTTAGGGTTTCTAACTCAAGATGACTTAAGTTGCTGTTAAGGAATTGAGTATTCAGTAAGAAATGAAAAAAATGTACCTGATTATCTACTTTCTGTCTTTTCTGCCATCCTCATTTCCAAGAGTTGGATCATTGGCCTCCAATGAACTGCCCACACCAACGGGTAAAGTACTGCTGTGGTCTACCACTGCCATCTTCAGAATGGCTAGTCAGGAATCTCTCCTGCTCATGCTATCTTCCATGGCCAGTAACACCTGACGTGGAGTTTGAACCCGTAGTATCTGACCCAGGAATAGGGCTGCTACCACAGCTCCATAAGGCCTTCTTCCCACAATGCCTAGTCTCTCTTCAATATGCTCCAAGTTTACAACCAACACCGAAGCTGGGAGATGTCAGTTAGAAATTACTGTTGACGATATTATTGGGTGCGTGTGTGACAAAAGATTTTATGACAAAGCTTTCTCCCAGATAACTGCAACGGCGTTAGTCTGATTGACTAAATAGATCAACAATAGAGGGTTGCTAAACAAATGAGTTTAGTATTTATCCAGTAGTACTGACAATCAGTCAGTAATTTTGAAATTTGTGACCTTCCAGTTTTTATGAGAGAAGGGTCATCTTTGTAAAATTTATTGGGCTTATTGCATATGGGATTTCATTACATTTTTGTGCCATTCACTGAAGAGTGTTATGAACTTCCCCCTGAAGCAAGAAGAACAATTGAACTGTTTTTTGGGGACAGTGTCACTGCCTGATGAATTATTGGAGTCTTCAAATGCTCTGTCACATTCTTGGATAGGGTCTAATCAGCAGAACATGAACATGTCATCACACAGGTCCTGTGGAGAAAGCAGCTCTCCATTACCCCACAACATCCAAACAAAAGCAGGGCTAACCGCAAAAGGTTACTTCTAAATTTTGACTGCGATCACTGAGCTGTTAAATAAACTAAGGAGAAGGTATGACCTCTGCTTGGGTTTATCCAGAAGAAAAGGACATCATGTGCAAGTTAACATGAATCATGGTGTACATGAATTTATAGAGAGGAAAAACTGAGGAATAACTGAAAGCAGACTTTGTAGAGACAGTACAGGGCTGAAAAGCTAAATTAATGAATAAAGACTCAACTTCATAAATCATGAAACTCGTAAAATGATTTGTATTAGGATTCTTCTGAGTAGAAAGAAATCTACACTGCCTGATAAATTATTGGTGTCTTGAAATGCGCTCTCACATTTTTGGATGGTGTCTAATCAGCAGAACATGAATGTGTCATGAGTTCATTTACAGACGTTCAGTGATAATTATAGTCTCAAATCTTTTTTAGCACAAGACCATAAATCGTTGACAGTACTAACTTATTTATACAATCTGTGACAAGATCTATCTGACATCATTGAAGTTGTGTTTTTTTTAATTAGACTTGCCGACCCTCCTGTGGTGTTGCTAAGACATGCTGTAGATGAGGAGCTCCTTATTAACACTTTGAGGTCACTGGGAGAGGCTAAGCTGACATGCTGCAGCACCGTCCACTGGATAGGGCTGGTGGACAGGGAGGTGAATGTTGTCATTGGAGCACCACAAGGTTACAGAGGCAACTTCCATTATACCTATAATGGTAGGAATTTATAATGAAGAGAAAACAGAACAACAGAAGTTACACTTTATTGATGGGAATTGTATATAATCTCCACTCACACAGCAATTTGAGACGTTCTCGTAAACTGTGGTCTGTGGGCAAAGGATAATTGACTCAGAAGATGCAGATGCCATTCAATTCCCAGAAGACTTTGAATCTAAAATTATAGATATTGAAATAATAACTCTTAAGTTGTGGCAACTGGCCACGTGAGCCCAAATATAGAAGTTGTACACAGAATATGCCTCATTCTTTTTGGCAAAGTTTGACTGGTTTACTTTTCTACCATTTATATTAGACTGAAGTGAGCAGTCTTTTGTTTCTTTTGAATTACTCCATTGAAGCTTCCAGGTCCTCCTGCCATTGGAAAGAAGTGTTATAAAGCTGGCTTTGCATTTATGTTTATAGTTGGTATTGCAAGAAGTTTTCCATGTAAGTAGGTGAGGAGTAACATCCGTGTTTTCTGTACTATTCATAACATCTTTGACGATGTTTGGCTGCTTTGTGTTGACAGCTGCTTTCAGTACTACAGACATTCCCTTCAGACATAGTTTACCTTCCAGTCTTAGTGTCCTTGAAGTTGGCTCAAATAAGACAATTCAGTTTAAGCTTTCTATCAAGAGCTCATATTCTGTTTTGCAAGCATCCTTTTAGCCTCTGTTTTGCTTCTCAGCTATTTGCCATTATTGGATTATTATGATCTGACTTACTTGAATTTTCTTTCAATGCATTGAATATGCAGGGCAGCTTGATATCAGAACTGAATTGCTATAATTTCTGCCAAGCTGTTTATAGAAGCTGGAGCTTTGCCATCCCATTATATGCCTGGAGCACTGAGTGTGCCATTTAACATGATGCTAAGTTAAGTTTGAATTGAAGTGAGACAGGCTACATCTGTCACTTCCAGATAAATGCCTACATATTTCAGTATGTTTTGTGTGTTTGTCTTCTTCCCGTTGTTAGTATCTGCTGTCGAATGTCAGGATGGCTTTTGCCACTGCTTGAGCACATGTAAGAGTTTGGTTTCTGGCATAGTTATGTTTAAGTTGGAAAACAGAAATACATTTGATTGCTCACTGTGCAGATTGCTCCAAGTTCACAACTGTCTGTGGAGTTACTGCTCGATTTTGATATCAGAAGTTCAAGTGTGGGTAAAAGCAGTTGCAGTGAAAGTCACAAAGATGCCGATGGTGCAAGAGTGGGACAGATTCCATGTAAGCTGAATGATTTAGATGATGACATTCCCTGATCTCATTGGTCTCAACTCTTCAACTTTGGTTATGTGGCTTTAGGATGTTAGTCTGTGCAGAAAAGATGGTGAAATAAAATCTAATAAATCTTGAGAAGCCCAGTAGCTAAAGGAAATGATTACACGACCAAAAGGTCACAAGTTCAAAATCCCTGGCTGTCTGATAGTTTGATACTAGAATTAAATTTATTTTGAAGAAATTTTAATTAATCTTACCCAAACTACAAGATGAAACGAAGTGAGGGCAATATTCTGTTCATTCCACCCTGTGGAAGAACATTGTGTTTAGTGTTTCCTAAAATACCAAGCAGGCATTTTAAAATCAGAAATTAAGAACGGACCAGGTTGATGTACTGTCCTGATCATATGGCCTGATATCGTGTTTTCTTGTGCTGTTGGGAAGTAGAACAGATTAAGTAGCATGGATTCAATTTACTTGGAAAACTCCATACAGGTTTAATGAGCAGCCCTGACTGCAACCTGTAGTTACAGAGAACTGTGTATTAACCTGGAAGGGATGGAGGTTTTGGACAGTTCCTGGGCTGCCGGGGGTTTACCAAATTACATCTTGAAACTGAAAACTCAAAAGTTGAAGTGCATTATGGTTTACCTACTATTTACAAAAATCCAAATGACTTTGTGGAGAGAACACAAGCCAAATTTTGAAACCACATTAAGAAATGGGATAACACAGTGCGGATAACAGAAATTCTGAAGAAAGGTCCAGACCCGAAACATCAACTCTCCTTCTCCTGTGATATTGCCTGGCCTGCTGTGTTCCTCCAGCTCCACACTGTATTATCTCTGACTCCAGCATCAGCAATTCTTACCACCTCTACTTTAAGAGATGGGTTTTACAGCTTTAATTGCTTGACAAACCTTATTTGGGAATGTGGGCTCCCGATACCTAAAGTCATCTAGCAACAGGCTCTGGATAAAGTTGCTGTTTTCTACACAACTAGATGTCAATGAAAAGAAAAACAAAAGCCCCAAGAAGCTATGAGCAAAAAGAAAGATCTCTGTTTCTGTCCTGAAAAGCAGGAAATCTCATGGCAGAACAAGTTGCATAGAACTCTCAGCAACACACTTTGTGGGAACATGAAACAGCTCCAGAAGTCAATATCCTTAACGCCCTCTAAACTCTGAAAACTGAACTCTTAATTCAAATTGACTCTTATCTAGACTGACATCTATTTCAAATGTGTTCCATAAATTCTACAACGGTCGCTGTTGCAATCTCAACAACAGGATATTGACTGGACCTTGGAAAGTCTCCTGTTTTTTAATCCTTTGTGTTCAGACCCTTGACCGTCACAGGATGCCTTCCCATTAGCGTCTATAAAAACCCGTAATGTCATATTGTCCTGTTTGTTATGTGACTACAAATTATTGGGATTAAGGGAATATAGTTCAAGTCTACGTAGTAGGTTAGATGTTAACTAGTTTTGTCGTTTATTTTGAGAATAATTTTGTTTATAACAAATGTGTTATTTTAGAGTTTATTGAAGGAACCTGGTGATAGATTCCTTCATTCTGGGCAGTAATAAAGAGAAACAGTTTGACCATCTTGGGATTCATTAAAACATTCAAACTTTTAGTTCAGCTCCTGAAGTAGCATAGTTTTATTTCTGGTGCACTTTACCCATCAGAGGCATACTAATGCAGCTAATTTTGCTGTTGCTTTCCAATGATCCTGGTATATCCTTTGGATTCTGACTAGTAAGAGTTTGTACTAGATTCTGGACTGATGTGGTTTTGAGTGAGTTTTTCAATTTTTTTCAGACATATGATAGTGATAGTGGGTAAAAACTTCAAACTGCTTAACTTCACCTACACAACGTCTTACATTCACGATGTTGGAAGCCTGTTTGTCTTCACTCTGGACGTTCTCCCACTCTGAATGTGCACCCTGCATAGTTTTGCTGATAACCTTGTGTACATAGTTGTGTTTATACAGGTCTCTGCTTGCTTTTATGGCCTGTTTTCTGCACATGTTTTTTGATTGGTTCGGTCTTATTGTATCCTCTGGTTGTATCTTCAGAATTAGATTTCTTGCATTGACAATCACATGACTTGCAAAGATTTTGGATCAAGGAATGGATTGTGATAGGGGACTCTCTAGTCAGAGGCACAGACAGATGTTTCTGTGGCCGACAGCGAGACATCAGAATGGTGTGTTGCCTCCCTGGAGCCAGGATCAAACCTATCTCGGAGAGGGTGCAGAATGGGGAATGGGACCAGCAGGAGGTCATTATACACAATGGAACTGACAACATGGGAAGAGAAAAGGACGAGATTCTGAGGAGAGAATATAGGAAGTTAGGCAGGAATTTAAAAAGTAGGTCCTCAAGGGTAGTAATACCTGGATTACTCCAAGTGCCACAAGCTAGTGAGGGTAGGAATAGGAGGATAGAGCAGATGAATATGTGGCTGAGGAGCTGGTGCAGGGGAGAAAGATTCACATTTTTGAATCATTGGGATCTCTTCTGGGAAAGAAGTGACCTGTATAAGAAGGACAGATTGCCCCTGAATTGGAAGGGGACTAATGTACTGATGGGGAGATTTGCTAGAGCAGCTCGGGAGGATTTAAACTAGTAAAGGGCGGGTGGGACCCAGGGAGATAGTGATTAAAGAGATCAGTCTGAGACTGGTGCAGCAGGGGAAAGGAGTAAGTCAAACTGACAGGGAAGGCAGGAACAAAGCAGAGAATGAGGTAGGACTGGTAAATTAAAGTACATGTATTTCAATGCAAGAGGCTTAACAGGTAAGTTGGATGAACTGAGGGCATGGTTAGGAACATGGGACTGGGCTATCATAGCACTTACAGAGACATGGCTCAGGGATGGACAGGACTGGTAGCTTAATGTTCCAGGGTATAGATGTTAGAGGAACGATAGAAATGGGGGGAGGGCAAGAGAGGAGGGGGAGTGGCATTTTTGATTAGCGATAACATTATGGCTGTACTTAGGGAGGACATTCCGGGGTGGAACTGGGAATTAAGAAAAGGATGATCACCTTATTGGGATTATACTGTAGACCCCCAATAGTCAACGGGAGTTTGAGAAACAAATTTTTAAGGAGTTCTGACTTATCTGTAAGAATAATAGGGTGGTTATGGTCGGGGATTTTAACTTTCCAAACACAGACTGGGACTGCCACAGTGTTCAGGGCTTGAAAGGAGAGGAATTTGTTAAATGTGCACAAGAAAATTTTCTGATTCAGTATGTGGATGTACCTACTAGAGAAGGTGCAAAACTTGACCTACTCTTGGGAAGTAAGGCAGGGCAGGTGACTGAGGTGTCAGAGGGGGAACACTTTGGGGCCAGTGACAATAATTCTATTAGTTTTAAAATAGTGATGGAAAAGATGGATAAGATTTATCTAAAAGTTGAAGTTCTAAATTGGAGAAAGACCAATTTTGATGGTATTAGGCAAGAACTTTCAAAAGTGATTGGGGGCAGATGTTCCCAGGCAAAGGGCGGCTGGAAAATGGGAATCATTCAAAAATGAGATCATGAGAGTCCAGAGACAGTATGTTCCTGTTAGGGTGAAGGGCAAGGCTGTAGGGAATGCTGGATGACTAGAGAAATTGAGGTTTTGGTTAAGAATAAGAAAGAAGAATGTTTCGGGTGTAGACAGCAGAGATCAAGAGAATCCCGAGTAGATATAAAGGCAGTAGGAGTATACTTAAGAGGGAAATCAGAAAGGCAGAAAGCAGACAGAGATACCTTTGGAAAGTAGGGTTAAGGAGAATCCAAAGGGATTCTACAAGTACATTAAGGACAAAAGGGTAACTAGGGAGAGAATAGGACCCCTTAAAGATCAGCAAGGCTACCTATGTGTGGAGCCGCAGGCTCCAAAATGAGAATTTTGTATCAGTGTTTACTGTGGAGAAGGACATGGAAGATAGAGAACGTGGGGAAATAGATAGTGACATCTTGAAAAAATGCCCGTATTACACAGGAAGAGGTGCAGAACATCTTAAAACACATAAAGGTGGATAAATCCCCGGGATCTGATCAGGTGAACCCTAGAACTCTGTGGGAAGCTAGGGAAGTGATTGCTGGGCCCCTTGCTGAGATATTTGTGTCATCGATAGCCACAGGTGAGGTCCGGAAGACTGGAGATTGGCTAACATGATGCCCACTATTTAGGAAAAGTGGAAAGGAAAAGCCAGGGAACTACAGAATGGTGAGCCCAACATTGGCGGTGGGTAAGTTGTTGGAGGGAATCCTGACGGACAGGATTTACACGTATTTGGAACTGATTAGGAATAGTCCACATGGCTTTGTGCTTGGGAAATCATGTCGCACTAACTTGATCGAGTTTTTTTGAAGAAGTAACAAAGAGGATTGATGAGGGCAAAGCAATGGATGTTGTCTTCATGGCCTTCAGTAAGACGTTCCACAAGGTTCCTCGTGGTAAACTGGTTAGCAAGGTTAGATCACATGGAATAGAGGGAGAACTAGCCATTTGGATACAGAACTGGCTTGAAGGTAGAAGACAGAGGGTGGTGATGGAGGGTTGCTTTTCAGACTGGAGGCCTGTGACCAGTGGTATGCCTCAAGAATTAGTGCTGGGTCCACTGCTATTTGTCATTTATATAAATGATTTGGATGTGACGTAGGAGGAATGGTTGGTAAGTTTGCAAATGACACCAAAATTGGAGGTGTCGTGGGCAGTGAAGAGGATTACCTCAGAGTACAGCGAGATCTTGATCAGTTGGGCCAGTAGGCCGAGAGGTGGCAGATGGAGTTTAATTTAAATAAATGTGAAGTGCTGCATTTTGGAAAGGCAAATCAGGGCAGGACTTATACACTTAATGGTAGGGTCCTAGGAAGTGTTGCTGAACAAAGAGACCTTGAAGTGCAGGTGCATAGTTCCTTGAAGGTGGAGTCACAGGTAGATAGGATAGTAAAGAAGACGTTTAGTATGCTTGATTTTATTGGTCATTGCATTAAGTATAGAGAGTTGGGAGGTCATGTTGCGGCTGTACAAGACATTGGTTAGGCAATTCTAGCTCCTTGGTATAGGAAGGATGTTGTGAAACTTGAAAAGGTTTACAAGGATGTTGCTGGGCTTGGAGGGTTTGAGCTATCGGGAGAGGCTGAGTAGACTGGGGCTATTTTCCCTGGAGCATCAGAGGCTGAGGACGGACCTTATAGAGGTTTATAAAATCATGAAGGGCATGGATTATGTAAATAGATAAGGACTTTTCCCTGGGGTAAGGGAGTCCAAAACTAGAGGGCATAGATTTAAGGTGAGAAGGGAAAGATTTTAAAGGGGTCTGAGAGGCAATGTTTCATGCAGAGTGTGGTGCATGTTTGGAATAAGCTGCCAGAGGAAATGGTGGAGGCTGGTAGAATTACAACATTTAAAAGGCATCTGGATGGGTATGTGAATAGGAAGGGTTTTGTGGGATATAGGGAAAATGCTGGCAAATGGGACTAGATTAATTTCGGATAATTGGTTGGCATGGACGAGTTGGACTGAAGGGTCTGTTTCCATGCTTTACATCTCCATGACTCTATGACATTTTTTTGCATCCTGCCTCCTGCACCAATAATGGTTACTGCTTGACAATGTTGTTGCCCACCTACAATGGCTATTTTCTGCCATCTTTAAGCATTGTACTAATGTTATGATCTTTTACTCTGGGAGGTCTTTTTGGGAAACCTTTATAGGAATTGAAGCTATAACTAGCTTTATGTGCTCTGATAACTCAACCTCTGAAAAATCACAGCACCAACCCTTTGTCATGGTACTTACTGACAAACTAATTGTTGTGGCTGTTGCTTGTGATATATCAGCTGTAGACTGTGAATTCTGAAGTTTACCTTGACATCAAACTGATTTTCTAGCAGGTCCATTGCTTGGCAGGATCTCTCTGGCCCTCTTGAGAAAGGCCTGAAGTGTTGACACCCTCCTTTCCAATGGCTGTCTTCATTTTCACTGTTTGCTTATTGTGTCCTGCCACAGCTAAATCTAAAAGACATAGTTCCATCCTTTATTTAAAGAGCCTAAATTTTGATAGGACATCTGTGGTTTTATTATTCATGCTTGGAAATTTGGTAGACACCTTTCTAATGTTTCCTGTTTTTTGCAAATACTTTGAGTCTTGTTTGAGACCACTTCCTGTCATGCTGAAGCTTGCATCACAGCCTTTTTTGGAGGAAAAGTCCCCCTGCTGTCATCAAGTTTTTCTTTTGTGTTACAGCTAAGTAACACAGATTAAATTCCATGGATTCAGTTTGCTTTAAGAATCTCATGCAGATTTACTTAACAACTCAGAGTACAACTTGTAGTTACAAATAACTGCATGTGTTTCAGGACTTGCTTCTTTTGTTCTGCGTGTGGCACTTGGTCATGTGCTTTCATCTTGGTGATTGATACATTAACATATATTGCTCTGAAAGCAATAAGATATCTGTAGATATAACCTGAGTACTTTCAAACCAAAATAAGGCCATTCAGCCACCTTGCATTCATTGCTTTATCATCCAGACCTCTGAATACCTCTAGCCATGGTGGTAAATTTGCAGAAAGTGTGTAGCAATGTGATGCCCAACAATAATGTATCTGATAGCAAAGCCTTTTCTCCATTACCATCATTGAAGACTCAACAGCAACAACTTAATTATATAAAATCTTTAATATGTTGAAGTGACCCAAAGTGCTTCACAAGAGCGTTGAAATGATATATGACACTGAGTCACTTAAGGAGACATTAGAATCACAGGAACCCTACAGTGGAAGCAGGCCATTCAGCCCATTGAGTTTACCCCGACCCTCCAGAGGGAATCCCACCCAGACCCAGCCTGTCCCTGTAACCCTGCATTCCCCATGGCTGATCTACCTGGCCTGCTCATGCCTGGATACCAGGGGCAATTTAGCATGGCTAATCTACCTAACCAGCACATCTTTGGACTGTGGGAGGAAACTGGAGCATCCCGGCAGAAACAGGGAGAATATGTCGACTCTACACAGACAATCACCCGAGGCTGGAATCGAACCCAGGTTCTCTGGTGCTGTGAGGCAACAGTGCTAACCACTGAGCTACCATGCCACCTCAAATTTGAAAATCTCAGACATTTCAAATTTACAAAAATAAAAAGGGGTGAGATCGTGGAGATACTTGAAAACAACGAATTGAATTTTAAAACCTAGATATTGCTTGATTCAGCAACAATGAGGTGAATGAGCAGAGAGCTGATAAGAAATCGGGATTTGCTGTAAGACCTGAGCAAACAGAGTTTTGGATAATCTCGAGGTTACAGAGTGTGAAAAATGAAAGAGGAGGCAGGCATGTGTTGGAATAACCAAATCTTGAAAGAAAGAGAGTCAAGGAAACAAAAGGTTGAGAGAAATTTCTGATACTATATACAGAGGTGTATAGCTCAATAACACATGCAGAATTAATTTCAAATTCTGGCTCTCATTTTTAAGTCATTTGTCAATTCCTCAATGCTGTACTGTTGCTGTGTGTCAAAGATGGCATTTCTGACCTCATAACAAAAGTTCATGTAGAGTCATGATGCTGTCTGGTATTCAAACAGGAAGCTATCTGAACAGTAAATGTGATAAAAGTCGTCAGTCAGATATGTTTAAAGATTAGCACATTGATAGAAAGATGTTGTGGAAGCTACTTCAGAAAGGTCAAAATGACTCTTTAATTAGAATCAATCAACACCCCCGCATTTCTTTGCTCGCTCCAGAACACACATTAACTGGTGCATAATATCATTAAAACTGTTTTAGAGGAAGAAACATTTTGAACTGTGTCATGTGACTGCAACCTAATATTTGTGAAATTTGAACTTTTGGAATTCTGAAATCTTTCCCAAAATTCATCACTGACTAACTCACATTTCCTCATGTGTTTTTGAAATATTGATTTGATGCAAGGAAGAATGTGTAGCATTATAGGGAGAAGGTCGGGAATGGCTTCAATCACCTTGGATTTTCGAAGACATGATGGGTTGAATGGTCTCATTCTATGCTTTAACCACTCTGTGAATCTAAGATGTCTCTGTTTGGCACTATGCCAAAGGAAGTACTGAATGGAACAAGAAGCTCAGCTTCTGCCTATATCCTCAAAGCCAACAGTTTAACTGGTGATGAGTCACTGAGACTTTAGAAAGTAACCCCTAGATTAAACAGTATTTAGCCATTAAAAAACAACAGATTGAAGGTAAAACTGTTCACTCTGACCGATTTACCAATGTACAATTGAAACTTCAACATTCAAGCTGCTGATTACCTGGAAAGATCCCAAAAACAATCTAGCAATGAGAAAACATTCTGAAGTATGTGTTGCTCTTCAGAATGATCCTGTGATGCAAAGACCCTGGCCCAGATCATGCTGTAAAACATAATGGTGTCTGACAATGCACACTGTCACTAAATCTTTAAACAATCAGCAGCCGTTCGTGAATTGCGGATTGCCACAAGTCACTGGAGAGTTTGCATCACTTTGCTGTTGCCTTTACAAAAACGCATCTCACCATGATGTTGATGAAGTTACAATTCACCTGGTTCCACTCTCCCATCTTCTCCCCTAACCTTGCACATTCTTCCTTTTCGGATAACAGTCTAAATTCCTTTTTAATGTTTCAATTGAACCTGCCTCAACCACAATCTTTGGCAGTGCATTCCAGACCTTAACTACACAGTGCGCCAGAAAGGTTTTTTTCTTTCTCAGGTTGCTTTTACTTCTTTTACCAATTGCTTTAAATCTTGTTCTCCACCCCTTCATGAGTGGGAACAGTTTCTCTCCATCTGTCCACATCCGTCCTGTTTTTGAATGCAGGTAGTTCTGCTACAACGTGTGTTTCATTAACACAAATTGGCTGTAACATGACTGTTGAATAACAGATGCTGTTAACGCGAACTTTCTACCGTACAGTATGGCGACTTTAGCGATTTCCCTATAACGCGATTTTCTATAGCGTGAGGTCACACAAAAACGCAACGATTGCATTATAGGAGAAATATGTGTACCTGTATCAACTCTCCTCTCAATCTTGTTTCCACCAAGGAAAACAGTCCTAACTTCTCCAGTTTATCATCATAACTGAAGTTCATCAATTCTAGAACCATTCTCATTGACGTTTTTATTGCACTCTCTCCAAAGCCTTCAAAATGCAGTGCCCAGAACTGGATTCAGTACTCAATTTGAGGCTAAACCAGTGCTTTATGATAGTTTAACAAAACCCCTTTACCCTTTTACATGCTCTGAAGTTATCAGCTCACACACTTTCAGCACCCTAGTAGTTAATTCGTTTCTTGAGTTGAACTGTGCAGGTAGAAAGCAGGTTAAAAGGGTAAACTATGAGCTATCACACTCCAGAAAATACTTGACCAGAGTTATAGTGACCCAAAACAGAACATAGATTAAGGATCTGCTTGGTGTTGTATACCCTGTGTATCGCTCATAATCCACAATTTACACAGGAAAGAAAGCTTGTCAACCACATTGCAGAAGTCGATGATCAGAAATTTCTTTGAGGTGATAGCAGTGTGTTTGGGTATATTGTTGTTTTTGCTCGCCTTCTAAACTCTTGGTGCTTACAGTTTTGGTTTGTGCAAGTATATTAGACTTCTTATGTTATTTGTACGTCAATTATATTGTTAAGATACACCGGTGAGGGTCATGATGTAATTAAGTATTTAGAGAATTTATAAAGGACTTGAGTGGTGCAGTGGTAGTGTCTCTACCTCTGAGCCAGGGGGTGTGGGTTCAAGGTCCACCTGCTCCAGAGGTGTGTACTGATGTCTCTGAGCAGATTGATTTAAAATATCTTAGAGCATTTATAAAGAGAGACTGAACTCTGTACTCTCAAGGACTCTGTGACCCCTGTGTATTTTGAGTGCAGCAGTTACAGCTCCTTTCAGTTATTTAAGGAACCTGCGTCTTAAATTCTGTTTGCAATTCAGACCAATACTCCTGATCTTTGGACATTGCTTGCAGAGAGGAGCAGGTGAGTCAAAGAACCTGGTCATCTGTCTGCCTGAGCCTGAGCAAGGTGTTCGTCCAAAGCTCCAGGCAGCAAGCCTTGGAGGGGGCCATTATTCCCAACTGTCTGCCTCTATTTTGCAGTTACATCCCTGTCAGGGTGCCCTTAGAGAGGGAGTATATGGTGTCCAGTGTATGTTTGAAGCCTTTCAAGGCAGGTAGGCACTACAGAAGTTTGATTGTCCCCAAAACCAGATTCTGGTTTGAATTTGTTAAGTTTCCTTTGGAGCTTTATCCTTCATTTTATAGTGTTTCTTTAAGGTTAATTGGGTTAAATTTAGTTTTATCAATTTTCTGTTTCAAAAGAGTATAAACAAAGACTGCAGGAGCACTGGATTGGTAGAGAGGAGACAGGTATATGTAATGCTGCATTTGATAAATAAACCAGCTGTCAAGAAAACAATTTGCATCTGGTTTCATAAACCATCGGTTGTCTCGGCATCCACGTGGTCCTTTATTCTGTACCTCTATATGTTACAGATACTGGTGCTGAAGAGGTGGGTTTGTTTTCGAAGAGATGTTAGTACATATAAGTGAAAGTTGGCGTGCTGATAAAGAGCAGGAATTACTGTTGAGTAAACTGAATGAATGTCAATATGTACAGGAGAACTGCTCAGAAATGCTAAAAATAAAATCTACAGTGTCATGGCCAGAAGAATCTTGAAGATTAAATGTTACTTTGACCTATAAATGTATCAGTTCCATGTCAACTTTGTCATCATTCAAGAATATTTTGTGAACCATGATTATAAAGCCATGAGTTTTGTGAGGAAAAATATTTTATAATAGGTCCCTATTCTTGTATTATATTTTCACTTGACTGGAACAAAGGAAAACGAAAGGATCTTCTCCACCACATTAGCAATTGACCTTTGACATTTACCTCCTGTTGGTAGCCAATAGAGGTGACTCATTTAAGGAACAAATGTATGGAAAAACAAAACATTTTTACAATGAGTATGTGAGAAATCCCCTGATGTTCATCTTTCCTGTTAAATTGAAACAATTTAAATACTGTATTAGTTCAATTGATACAACTTGGTAAAAAAAGCATGAATTAAAAGGCACACCAAAATATCCATTGGTTTTAAGGGTGTACCAAGTGCCAAGAAAATAGACCCAAGAGTGAAACGTTATGCAACAAAATTGCATGACTGACCAGGGTATGGGTGGTGCTTTATCAAAAGGCTCTACATGTAGACAATGCACACACAGTTTGCGCAGAGCAAAGTCTGTCAGATGGGCCTCCCTTATGGTCTGGCACTCACTCTGCTTACTTAGGAAGAGAACATACCTCAGTTAATTGTTTTTGAGCCAACTTCTTTCATTAAAAAGTTTGTACTGTGTGAATTTGGCATCATCTTGGGAAATAAAAGGGTTGCAGAGTTGTTTGGGGACCTGTTTGGTTCAGTGAAGAATGTTGCAGCAACTCACTTGAATCTGATTTGTCCAAAATGAAAACTGCAGCAGTGTTCAGATGGTATTTTGGGTAAGATCATTGCACGAGGTTAGGGTTAGGGTTAGGGTTAGGGTTAGGGTTAGTTTCTAAATTGAGAATTGTGTCATAGTTTAAACACACGGCTGTTCTGAGAAGACAGCAAGAGGCTCATAGTCTCCTTCAGAATGTTTAATCACTAGGAGCTTCAGTTCATTTTAAGAAGATTAATGTACAGGTTTCAGTGATATGCATCAGTTCTGCTTTCTCTCTGTGGCCTTTCAATTCTGTCATAGAGTAATACAACATGGAAACAGCCCCTTCAGTCCAACTAGACCACGCCAACCATGTTCCCAAACTAAACTAGTCCCATCTGCCTGCAGCTGGCCCGTATCCCTCCAAACATTTCCTCTTCATGTACTTATCCAAATGTCTTTTAAATACTGTGACTCTACCTGTATCCACCACTAATTGTTACTCCATTCACAAATTCTTCATGACACATTGTATGGTGTGAATATAACTTATATTGAACACAAGGTAATATGATAATTAGGGGTGCTAAATTATCCGAATAGGAATTGCTTTATTTAGATTATTTCAAATTTGACCGATGAGGTCAATAGAACTAAGTTCAACTTCAATTATATTCGCACTAGCTCAAACTAAATTCAACATGGGCAATGAGTACTGGCCTTGTTAACAATTCTCACATTCCACAAACAAATGAAGAAGAAATGATCTGACTTATATGTGAGTCCAGTCCAACACTACATGGCAGCTATTTGATGTTCTCAAGGATTTCCTTCAACTGACCAAAAATAGCTTTGTTTTTCTTAGTTGACATTGGAGACATTCGAAAGATTGTCCACTCCTAACTAGAAAGACTGTGAAATCTACAGTGGTCTAATTGTGCTTGTAATCTACATAATTGTCAAGGTTCACAATCTGCAGATTCTCTATGTAGCTATAGTACCAATTGAGTCTGGCAAATGTTGCAAAGTGAGAATCCATTTTATGTTGCTATTCTGGTTTTCTCGTTTGGAATTTTTGCATTAATCATTTGGATTTGCAGGCCAGAAAGATGGTGAAATCGTCAATGCAGCTTTGCGTAAAATGCCAGGCCAATGCGTCTGCTGTGACCACACTAGCAGCTGGGTTAACAGTATTGTGATAAAATTTGTCTCTCTGGGATTGGGGTACAAAGCCAGCTCACCAAACACATGGCTGACATGAAAAGTTGAATGTCTTCTTTATGCTGAGAAATGATTACTGAGAGATTGCCAGTCTAAGAGCATTTAAAACAAATCACAGCTTTCAAAGCTATGTATGGCTGTAATTTCTCCACTGGGAAGTTGATATATTCATCATTCCTGCTTCGCAATGTTCATGATGACCTAATAGAAAAAAAAATTGAAAAAGTGCATTGCTTGAAAAAGATTGACAGGTGCTGACCTATCATTTGGAATTTAAATCTTTGGCTGGCATATGAAGCAATGAATCACAGTCTGGTATGAGGCTTGACTCACTTAACCTGCTGATTGGATATGCATGGCAGGTTGCTGATGAGTCAAGCCCAGGCGCTTCAGAGTTCACTAACTTTATTCTCCTTTTTGGCACTGATGGTCATTAGGAAGATATCAGAATTAATTTGCATGAAACCTGTTTAACTTTTAACTGCTTAGCTTTTAACCGTTCTGGTTTTGCATGTATTATTTCCCTCATACTCAGCCTTATATAACACTTTTATCAGTATGGCCTTGCTCCTTAAAAGTCACCTTGTGCACAAAATATTTGATTCGAGGTCAAACAGAAAGGTTTGTTCACAGGTTCGCAACTGCTATGGTGCGGATGGAGCCCATCCCAGCCATCATGTCTGCCCAGACAGTCTCAGCATTTTAATTTCATACCAATCTCCTGCCTGTTCCCCATAACTCACACATTGTTTCTGTCTAAATAATCTTCCAATGTCTTCCAGTCAGTGCATTCCAGTCCTCAACTTCTCGCTGTGTGAAAACGCCTCTTGCAGTCTCGCAGCTGCTTCGTTTGCAAAACACTCGTAAACTGTTCCCTCTGCTTCTCAATCTGTTTACAAACTGAAACAGTTTTCCCCTATCTGTTCTGTATGTCATTACTGCAACTTTCTCAGCAGAAATGGAACAAATACACTCCTGCTTTCCAAGGCTTTGCACATCAGAAGAATACTGATCTAGATTATACCTTAAAAATGTACCTCGTTCCCCCCACCCAGCATAAATGACAGGGGGCCAGTGCACCTCAGCTTGACACCCCACTTTAATTCTTTGGGAAATGGTTCTTTAATTATTATGAGAGGGTCTGGCATTATAGGGATGTTGGCCAATCAGAGGCCATCAGCTCTGTGCCACAACAGGATCGGTGACTAGAGTACACCAGGAAAGGTGCATATTGAAGTCCTCCATGATTATTGTAATGTGCCTTTCTTACATGCCTTTACTATCTTACATGCCTTTACTATGCCAACTTTAAGGGCATTTAAATGGTCATTGGATAAACATACGGATGATAATGGAATAGTGTATGGGGTTCAGCTTGGTTTCACAGGTCGGCGCAACATCGAGGGCCGAAGGGCCTGTACTGCGCTGTAATGTTCTATGTTCTATGTTATATCTCCTCATATATTTCCTTCCCACATCTGGACTATTGCCAGGAGGCTTTACAAAGTTCCCAACAGGGTCTTTAATTCTTTGCGACTTCTGAACACTGCTGACACAGATTTTACACTTTCTGACTCTAACTCACTTCTTGCTATCAATTTAATTTAATTTCTTGCTAACAAAGCAATCCCACCCCCATCTGCCTATCCTTTTGATAAGAAACTTATCCTTGGATATTTAGTTCCCAATCCTGACCTCCTTGCAGCCATGTCTCTGTGAGACCCACAACATCGTATCTTCCAATTTCCATCTGCTCTACAAGCTCATTTATTTTGTTTCATATACTGCTTGCATTGAGGCACAACACCTTCAGTCCTGTGTTAACTGCCCACCTTCTCATAGGTGCACACTTGTCTGCTGTGCCTGAATTTAGATTCTTGACCCTTTGCATAGCCCCAGTCTTATTACTTGGTCTGGAAACTTTAATAACTTCTGCTGAGCCCTACCCAACTTTAAGTGGGCGGCACGGTGGCTCAGTGGTTAGCACTGCTGCCTCATAGCACCAAGGACCTGGGTTCAATTCCAGCCTCGGGTGTCTGTCTGTGTGGAGTCTGCACATTCTCCCTGTGTCTGTGTGGGTTTCCTCCAGTTGCTCTAGTTTCCTCCCACAGTCCAAAGATGTGCAGGCTAGGTGGATTGGCCATGCTAAATTGCCCTTAGTGAAGAAGGGTCTAGATCCGAAATATCAGCTTTCCTGCTCCCCAGAAGCTGCTTGGCCTGCTGTGTTCATCCAGCTCTACACCTTGTTATCTCAGATTCTCCAGCATCAGCAGTTCCTACTACTTCCATATTTAAATGTTGTTGTTAACTTTTGTACATACAAATCCATTATTTTTCCCATGGGTTAATGCAGCATTCTGTACTTTCTTTTGAATGCTGGTGAGTCCACTGTGTATTACCTGTTTTTTAAAAAATATTCTGACCTTTTGACAATTTTCCACTTAGTAATTTGCACGAAGCAATGAAATCAATGAGTAGCAGTATTGCAAAAGGACAGCAAATCAACAATACCTATTTTTGGCACGCTCATCCCATTTTGTTCTGCAAATGTTGATAAATTTCACTTTGTAAAATCTTCACAAGAATCAATGTGTCAATAATTTCTCCTTTACACTGGCACAGCGGGTTGGAATTCCGAAACACTGTGCTGCTCTACAGTAAGATCTGTACATACACCAGCACTCTCCCACGTCGCTAGTTCTCAGTCTCAATCTGATTGCCATGGGGACCAAACAAGCAGAGGGGAATTCAAAAGAGCAAGTCTGCTATCTTTTTATTTGGAAGAAGTACAAGATGTGAGGAAACTACAGATTATAAAGCAGCGGAGCTGTTCCCATACAGCATCTGTTAACACATTCAAACCAGTTTTTCTCTGTGCCATTTGCGTGTAGGCATCAAACTGTTTCAAGTCTGTAAATGCATCAGTAAAATATGACAAAATGTTACCAACGTCATTACAACTGGGGGATGCAGTTTAAAAGACAAGGAGTTTCCCTAATACGAGGAGGATGTTTTTTATCTCTCAAAGATGTCATGAGTCTTTAGAACTCTGTTTCCCAGGGAGCCGTGGAGATGGGGATCATTTAATATTTTCAGACAGAGGTGAATAAGTTCTTGACTAACTAGGGAGTTGGTGGTTATCAGGAGTTGAGACTACAATCAAAACAGCCCTGGTCTTGTTGAATGGTAGAGCAAGCTAAAGGGGCTGAACAGCTTACCCTTGGGCTTAACTAAATGCTGGTGTATATCAAGTTGAGAACAGTGCTAGACATAATTTCTACCTCTGCAGAAGGTTAGGTAAAGAGAAAGGTGAATAATCTGTCGAGTAGAACAGCATAATTCATCTAATGGCATTCTGCTGTTTGAACTGTTTTCTGTAATCTTTCTTGCTGCTATTTTTTGCAAGTCAAAAGACACGCCCACACTCGTCTTTTTAGAGCACTTAAGCTGTACTTGCCCCACTTACATCCTGCGCTGCAGTGAGCAACCAAACTCTGCAATGAAGTATCCTATTCAACTCAGCCAAGTAAGTCAGACTGACCAACAATCCAGTCATTCAGGCACACATCATTCTCTCTTAAGGCAACAGGCTGCTTAAAATTAAAGATTATTCAGACTGATTTCCTCATATTGCTCTGACTAATTTCCTGAAATTACTAGTGTCATTGCAGTGCTCTGTATCCTGTTAGAAAATATTTAGGAAATACATCATATTTGATGCAATCATACTGTAATGTTTAGACTGCAGTATGCATAGAAAAATTAATATGATGAGAACAAATCTTGGCAAGTGCCCTCCTGCTTTGCTTTCTCCCTTCCTCTATGTACTAGCCCTATCCTATCTGTTGCTGTCAATCTGTCCTTGTCTCTTTTATTATGCCTTCTGTCTTTCTGGCTCTACTTTTCTCTCTTATCTCTGGTACTTTCCCACTTTATTTGTGTTATTGCACTCTTCCTCTTTCTGTTTCTGTCTGTTATTACATCCAAATTGCTGTTACTTTCTCTTCCTCTCTATCATTCACTTGAGTTACTGTTAATCTGGGGGCAAATTTCATCTAAACTGCCTGTTGGAAATTCCACGGAAAATGGGCACAACGTTAGACCGCATTTATCCTCTATTAAAGCAGATGCTGAATTATCCTGGGCTGGATGTAAAACCCAACATTCCATCCAATCATGTGGTTTCCCCGCCCAGTCAGTTGTGTACAAGTTATCCCCTCGATTATTTTTTGCCCCAATTTTGACTCAAGGCAAGCAATCAGCATGGAAAGGTATTCAGTGAGTATCCACTTCAGCCTGGTTGACCAATGTGAGGCCATTTTTAACTTCCTTCAGAGTTCATTTTCAAGTCTACTCCATTGTTTCCTAAGCGAGCTACTGTAAACCACCAAATGGTGTGGTTATAATGAAATAAAAATGGTGAATGGCCAAACAGCAACGACAATCAACATCTGTAAAGAGAAAAGGTGGCCTGGGACACTTCAGCTGCAGACCATTATATTTATGCCTCAATAAAGAGAATCCTTGGGTGTGCATCAAATCGAAATAACAACGGGACGCAGAAAACCACTCTGATTTTTGAGAAATGCTCACAGCATTGAGCCGAAACAAAATGTAGTATAACTCCAACCGAGGATCACATGCACAACCTGAGAAAGGCATAGGGCTTTTCACCATTAACCATAAAAGTGACTTTTGTTGACAGCACAATGATGTAACAATTTCTCTGCATGCTTTGTGAAGCAAAATCGTCAGCGTGTTTATTAATTTTCTGGATGTAAGACAAAGAGGAAATGTTTCCACAGCCAATCAGGTTGAACAATGAACATCATTTACCATAATAGTCTGAGTGTTCTGTTTATCCATGTGTCATACCATCAGTTTCATTAGGTAAAACCACAGGTGAGCCTTCAGATCTTTTGATCCGGTCTGTCTGCCGGGAGACTGAAGAATACAATAGACAGCGTGCAGTTGTGTAACTTAACCTGTAATCAGAGCAGTCCAGTCACGGTTACACCTGAACATTTTATATTCTAATCCTTGTTTTATCATTATATGAGATCTAAACGCAGTGTTCTGTTTATAATCCTCCCCGCCAGATGTTTGACATAAATAAATATTCTTCCAGGATTGTTCCCAACTGCTTTAATTCCAGATTTAGGAAAACTTAAAGTTTAAAGCATGGACTAAAAGGTAGATTTTCCACCACAATACTTGTGTCAAGGTACCCCATGCACTGTCAATGTACTGGGTAAACTATGATTTCTGTTCATTCATTGTGTGAAGTGTCACATTTCTCATGCACTTTGCATTTTGCAGGGTACCCTGAATAAGTACTTGGAAAATCTAGAATTTTCATTTCTCCTAAGCACATATCCCGAGCTAGATGATAAAATGAAAATTAATGAGATTCACTGGTAAATGTACAATTCTGCTCAATATCCCATTATTGTAACTTCTGAAAAGAATTCAAAAATTGATGGGGATAGTTATGACTCTTTGGATTAGGTAAAATGGGTGAATGTGAATACACCGGCCAGTTTTATAAATTCCTCAATTTTAAATTGGAAATATAAATTGGAGCACTAAAATGAGCTGCCAAACCTCTGTCACAGAAAGGGACAGTTTCCTCCAAGTAAGTGGATATCAAGTTACAGTGGGTACATTGTTAAAATAGAGAGCGATGATATCACAAACACTTCCTCATTAATAAGAGTTTTGAAAAGTGATTAGGATTATTTATAAACTATTTGAGTAATATTAAAATAAGTTGGATTTAACAGTGATGCCATTTAATATCCTCCAATTCGGACATACCACATGATGCTTAAACTAAAGTCGATGTAGCATGTGTCAAGATGTTAGCTTGTTTATAGCAATAGAAATACTTTGTGGAGTCGTGGATTTGCTTCATTTGCTTCCCTGCACTGCCACCTCTGGAGACTGTCAGATCATCATATGGCTGCTAGGTTGGTGACGGGATGTAAGAACTAAAATTTCTTTTCTAGGGCTGCTTTATGTGATAAAGTGTGTAAAGCTGACGGTTCACTGATCCGTCTGGTGGTGGGAGGGGAAGGATTTCCTAATCAATACCTTCATGCATTATTATTTGACAAAAAAACTGATTATGGATTACAATCAGATGGTCCATGAAATCAGCAGTCTAATTCAGACTTTTTTTGCAAGTGGCTTTGCAAAATTTGCAAAAGCACAAAATGATGCAATTTGTAGCTGGTACAGAATGGATGCTGAAAAGGAGACTTTGTTTTAGTTTGGTGCAACCCAGTGACGAACTGTTGTAGTCATCCACCACAAGAATGTTGTCTAGCTTGGTAGGGGAGAGGGGTGGGGTGAGGGGGTTGCCGAGAATACTTGACATTGTCCTGAGGCAATTTCTGAGAACCGGGTTGCCACTTGTCCAGTTTTGGAGCAGAAAATGAAGCTGCCAAGATTAGACATACAAAAGCTATGACATTTTCGGTTGGAGGTATGGTATATGCTGTGATGACAATTTCTACCAGCCTGTGGTTGGGATACTTTGCTGCTACCATTCCTCTTTCTTTGACAGGGTCTAAGACGCTACACGGTATGCAGTTGTTAGAGGAAAACCACTCATGAATCTTAATGAGAAGAGGCTGTTGTCTTGAATAAGATGTAGTTCATTGTGCAATGACCATCAGATACGAGTTAGATATTGTTACTGAGACTATTGAGAGACATGAATTATAGGTCTGTACACTAGAAAATCATGAGCTTTACTGTCTTTCCTGATTGCATCCAAGTCCTTATTGCATCATCACATTGGTTGGAACTCAATCCAGTTTCCAACATTAACTCTCTTGGAGCCATTTTTGCTTGTAGAAACATTATAAACAGCTAAAAGCAGCAAGCTGCATGCATCTATTAGAGTGCAAGCTGCCAAGTTTGGACATACATAAGCTATGACATTTTCAGTTGGAAGTGTGGTATATGCGGTGATGCCAACTTCTACCAGCTTGTTGGGGTACTTTGTCAGAATACAGAAAAGAGATAGAGGGCTTAGTTACACAGTGCAATGATAACAACCTCTCTCTCAATGTCAGCAAAACTAAAGAACTGATCATTGACTTCAGAAAGAAAGGAGGAGAACATATCTACATTAATGGAGCCGAGGGTTGAGAGCATCAAGTTCCCCAGAGTGACGATAACTGACAACCCGTCCTGGACTTCCCACGTAGATGCAACAGTCGAGAAGGAACAACAACACCTCTTCTTCCTCAGGTGGCTCAGGAAATTTGGCATGCCCAGAAGGTCCCTCACCAACCCTTACAGATGCACCATTGAAAGCAAACTGTCCGGGTGCTTAACAGCTTGGTACGGCAACTGCTCTGTCCAGGACCGTAAGAAACCAAGAAAGGTTCTGTACGCAGCCCAGACCGTCATGGAAGCCAACCATGGACTCCATTTACACCACTCATTGCTGTAGAAAGGCTGCCAACATCATTAAAACGCATCCCACCCCAGTAATGCTCTCCTACAACCTCTTCCGTCAGGCAGAAGATACAGAAGTTTGAACACACGCACCAGCTGGTTCAAGAACAGCTTCTTCCTTGCTGTTATTAGACTGACAGATGAACTCTCTAACTTCAAATAATGTTGATCTTGCCTCGTGCACATCCTGTGCGGTGTAACCTGTATGCCTCAAGTTTTTTTTCAACCTATGGTCTGTATGTCCTTGCTTACTATGATTTGCCTGGACAGCTCGCAAACAAAGCTTTTCACTGTAATTAGGTGACAATAAATCAAATCAATCAATCAATAGCGAGAGAGGGACTGAGTAAGGGTTCATTAGATGGCTTGAGGGGCACCATTTCACATTAAACATGGAGAAGGTAGGAGGCATATCCCAAATCAACCTCAGTTGCAATGGGAATTGAGTCCACGCTGTTGACATTACTCTGAACCACACACTAGCCATCGAGGTAAGTTTCCAGAGATAACAAGGTGTAGAGCTGGATGAACACAGCAGGCCAAGCAGCATCATAGGAGCAGGAAAGCTGACATTTCGGAGCTAGACCCTTCTTCAGAAATGCTTCTGAAGAAGGGTTTAGGCCCGAAACGTCCGCTTTCCTGCTCCTATGATGCTACTTGGCCTGCTGTGTTCATCCAGCTCTACACCTTGTTATCTCAGATTCTCCAGCATCTGCAGTTCCTACTATCTCTGAGGTAGGTTTCCAGCCAGGAATGTCACGTACCAAACTACCATTCTCTTCCCAAAGAGTCAGACCAGTAAATAGGGAAAGCTTAAGAACAGGCAGAGCACAACAGGAAACTTGCTTTACTTTGTACAGCAGTGATTAGTACTATCAAAGATTTACACGGCCTGAGATGACATTCAGATGGAAAGAGACAGAGAGAAATGAAGCTCACCCTACTTTTATTAATGAAAAAAACCCCTTGAAAGTACCCTGGATTAATGAAACCCAGCTGTTCAATGTTAAACTACATTTTGAAAGTATTACTCTGATGAAAGTTTATTTGGAAAGAAAATTTTTCCACTGCCTGTTGATACCAGAGTACAGAAAAAGCAAAGTAAAAAGATTGTTGCCTTTTTTTAAGAGAGGATTTTAAAAAATTCCAGATGTTGACAGGCCTGTGTAAGTACTTGGCTGCGATTTTCAATGTAAAACCTTCGCGCCAGGCATAATTTCTATCATTTTCAGCTTGCACCATGATGGTTTGAGCTGGGAGAGGACAGTGGTTGGCATTAGATTGTAAGCCAGTTCCCTACTTACACTGTCCTTTTTGATAGAAGCAAAGGCTGGAAGCAACTCAGTTTGAACAAGCCAATTGTACAACTTCTCAGCAAGCACCCCCCTCTCGAGCACACATTTCTCCCTCAAAATGTCCCAGTCATCATTATTATTGTTACTGTCAACATCAGCTATCAACTGACTCTGTCATGGATCAGAAATCTAAATCAACAAGTTCAGAGCTCAGATTGCAAACCAGCAGAATGCCACAGTTTGTTTTTATCTTTACTAGGGCTTTGATGTTCCTAGAAAGTGGATTTTCAAATTTCAAGAGTGTTTTTCTTTTGTTGATTTGCAGTGGGGCCACGATCCAACCAATTTTTGATAAGAATTGTCATGCCACCCCAGCACATACAGTGATAGGATTTAAAAACTGGAGAATCCCAAGCCCCAAGTTCAGTTCTGTTTCTTGCAGGACACGTGGACTGGTCCAAATTGAGGTTACAACCTTGTCCTTAAAATAGACCTGTTTTAAACATTAAAATCAAACAAAGATTTGCGGAAGTTGGAAATCTGAAACAGCCAAAGACAGAAATTGCTGGAGAAACTCGGCAGATCTGACAGTATCTGTGAAGAGAGAAACAGAGTTAACGTTTCAAGTCCAGTCACCCTTCTTCAAGAGATGTGGCAGTGAATAATCACTAGACTCAAAGCGTTAACTTTGTTTTCTCTCCACAGATGCTGTCAGACCTGCTGAGTTTCTCCAGCAAATGCTGTTTTTGCCTGTTTTAAACATGCCCGTTATTGTCTAATAAGTACATACTGTGGACAGGTTTCTCCGTTGAACTGTCAGATTTAGAAGACTTTCTTTATCCAGTTGTGTGTTTTGGTTGATGAGTTGGTGTGTTTTTGTTATAACTAAATCAACCCTTCCCCTTCTCCCTCACCACTTCACTGTCTGTATGTCCCTGATTACAGTAATGCCATCTCTGATCTTAGGAGCATAGGAACAAGAATAGCCTGTTCTAACATTCAATGAAATCATGGTTATCTGTGGCCTAACTCCTGACTTTGGTCCATATACCCTAATACCTTTGCTTAACAAAAATGTATCTATCTAAGTTTTAAAATTAACAACTGATCCAGAATTCACTACTGTTTATGGAAGAGAATTCCAAACATCTACCATCCTTTGTGTGACACAGTGCTTCCTAACGTCTCTCCTGAATGGCTTGGCCGTAATTCTCAGACTATGTTTTCTAGTTCTAGAACCCCCAACCAGTGGATATAGTTTTCCTGTTAATATCTTGAAGACTTCAAAATTCTAGAGAAAACAGGTCTAATTTGAATAATGACTCCTCATAACTTAAGCTCTGAAGTCCCGGTATCATTCTTGTAAACCTATGTTGTACTCTCTCCAAAGCCAAGATATCCTTTAGAAGGAAGGTGCCCAGATCTGCTCACAGTACTCCATGTGGGATCTATGCAAGGTTTTGTCTGACTGCAGCAGAACATCTGCATCCTTGCAGGCTAAACCTCTAGATATAAAGGCCAACATTCCATTACTTCCTTGATTATTTTCTGCACCTGTTTATGACATCTGAAAGATCTGTGCATCTGAACCCCAAGACTCTTTAGACATCCACTATACCTAACTTCATACTATCTAGAAAGTTCCCTGATCTATTCTTTTTCGGTTCAAAATGAATAACCTCACACTTGCTTACATTGAACTCTATCTGCCACAGTTTTGCCTTTTCACAAGTCCATTAATATCCCTTTGTAATTTTATGCTATCATTTACACTGTCTATAATGCTGCCTAACTTTGTGCCATCAACAAATTTGGATATGTGACTTTCTATGCCAAATCCAAATTGTAAATAA
Source organism: Ginglymostoma cirratum (assembly GCA_024137785.1). Lineage (NCBI taxonomy): Eukaryota > Metazoa > Chordata > Chondrichthyes > Orectolobiformes > Ginglymostomatidae > Ginglymostoma > Ginglymostoma cirratum. The sequence goes on along the minus strand of JAHRHZ010000078.1, from coordinate 14,278,125 downwards.
ATAACATGAATAATTGAGGCACTAACACAGATCCTTGTGGGACATCACTGGTCACATCCTGCCAATTTGAATACTTATTCTTTATCCCTACTTTCTATTACCTGCCACACAACCAATTTCCCAGCCATGTCAGTAATTTTCTCTCTGTTTCATGGGCTTCTATGTTCGTTAACAGTCTCTTATGTGAGACTTTTATCAAATGCCTTCTGGAAATCCACTTAACAACATCCATTCACTTTACCCTATCCACCACCTTAGTCACCTCTTCGAAAAATTCGGAGAGGTTTGTTAGGCATGATTTACTTGCCATGAATCCATGCCAGCTCATCCTGATTAACTAAAAATTTTCAATGTCTTCCATTACTTATCCTTTAATCTGGACTCCAACAAATTCCCCACGGTGGATGTTAGGCTGACTGGTCTGTAATTCCCTGGTTTTCCTCTTTCACTTTTCCTAAAATGTGCAGTGACGAACAATTTTCCAATTCAGAGGAATGATGCCTGTGTCTAGGAACTCTGAAAGATTATAAAAACTGAAAGAACTGCGGATGCTGTAAAGAGGAACAAAAACAGAAGTTGCTGGAAAAGCTCAGCAGGTCTGGCAGCATCTATGAAGAAAAAATCAGAGTTAACGTTTTGGGTTCGGTGACCCTTTATGGGGTCGACAATATACTCCCCTACTTCCTTTAGAACCCTCAGGTGGTAATCGCCAGATTCCAGGGATTTGTCACTTGTTAATTCCATTAATTTTCTCATTATTTATGTGTTACTTCCATTAATTTTATTTTGTCTCTGTTCCTGATCCATTATTAATTTCCTCCACCAAGTTATCCTCCTCTTCTACTGTAAATACTGAGGCAATTATTTAACATGTCTGCTATTCCCCATAATCATTGACGATGTTCCCACTTTCGATCTTTAGTGGGCCAGCACTGCACCTGACCTCCCTTTTTCCCTTTATGTCACCATAACATTTCTCCTTATTGATTTTGATGTCCCTGACAAGTTTCTTTTCATAACCCTTTTTAGTAGCTCTTATAAGCTGCCTTCTGACCATTTGCTGGCTTTGTATTCAGCAAACATCCATGTTGTTTTTTGCATCTTTGTAGGCCCTTCCTTTTAGATATATGCCTCTTCTCTTTAATTGTATGTGGTTTTTTTTGCAGTGAAGACTTCAGTAGCATTTTCTTACAACCCTCCCTCCTGCTATTCACCTCTAACCTCCACCCTGACTCCCAGACTTGTCTATTTTCTACCCTATTAGTATACTCCATCTTTACCCAGCTCCTGGCTGTCTAACTGTACTATCTTTTCATCTTCCTACTGCTCTTCAGAGCTAACTTCCCCCATCTCCCCACCCACTTACAGTGTCTAACATTTTCTTCTTCACTCAATGGTCTTCTTTGTTCCCCAACCCACTCCCAATACTACCTTCCTTCTTAGTTTTGGTATCTGTTTCACAAATACTCTGAGAGCCAGTGGTATTTTTTAACGAAATGAACGAGTCATTTCTAGTGTCAGTGTCCCTTGGTTATGGAAGATGGCTGTTTCTTGGGTGTGTGGAGTCAAATCTGTTGTCTACTTTAATGTGGCTATGAAGCTCAGTTGCTGAGCTTCATGACTTTCCACAGTGCAAGAATAATTTGTCTGATTTTGTCAGCCCTAGCTGGTCTCTCTAGCATTGTCGCTTTGTCTTTAAGCCTCACTGTATATTTTTTACTGCCCAACGGAGACAAAGCCGCTGCTTGAGACCATTCCCCAAACCATTCTTTTATTCTAGTCTGGGTGGACACATCACATCTTCCTTCGCCTTCAAGGAATCCTTGAACCTAACCTCAGGTTACTTTGCAGGTAGTACATATCCAGGTTTATGTTGCGAATACATGCTGAAGGTACTTTATGACCAATCACACATTCTACATGGCCTCTCCATCTGAGCTGGGATCTCACAATTAGTGCTTCAAATCCAAGCATTTGATGCTTTTTGACCACTTGATGCCATTTCTGTTCCAAATTCCTCAGATTTGGAATCCACTCTGATGTTTCTTTATTCATTCATGGGATGAGGGCATCTCTGGCTAGGCAGCATTTATTGCCCATCCCTAATTGTCCAATGGGCAGTTAGGATTCAACCACGTTGCTGTGGGTCTGGAGTCACATGTAGACAAGAACAGGTAAGGATGGCAGTTTCCTTCCCTAGAGGGCATTAGTGGACCAGATGGGTTTTTCCCCAACGGAAAGCAATGGATTTGTGGTCATCATTAGATTCTTAATTTCAGATATTTCATTGAATTCAAATTCCACCATCTGCCATGGCCGGATTCGAACTTGGTCCCCAGAACATTATCTGGGTCTGTGGATTAATAGTCCCGCAATAATACCACTAGGCCATCCCATCTGGCTGTTTTTGACTCACAGCTGTATGTCGGCATTGCTGTGGGGAACAGCAAGTTTGTTTTATGTTCAATACCCTGATTCCTCCCCAGTCTCTTGCAAAAATGGGCAAAATGTACTGTGGCAATTCCATTTGCCTGCTCACCGCAATGCAAATATTTCTGGAGATTGTGCTTCCAAGATAGGTGAAGTTATTTACAGCATGTAGGTGTGTATACTTGATAGTGACTGTTGGTGGAATATAGGCATTTGGCGTTGGTTGGTGGAATGTCTCTGTGTTCCTTAAACCAATGGCTGGCCCATCGTCATTAACCTTTTCTAAAGTGAGACCATGATGCTTTGAAGACCACCCTCACCAGGTGACAGATGGGCGCACATGCATTGGCAAACAGCAGTTGACAGATATAATAAAAAAAAGCGTAGATGCTAGAGATACGAAACAAAAACAGACATAGCTGGTGAAACTCAGCAGGTCTGGCAGCATCTCTGGAAAGAAAACGGTGTCAATGTTTGGAGTCCATTACTCTTCTTCAGAACTGATAGCAGCCAGGAAAAACTGGCATTCATGCTGAAGATGACGTTGGGGGAGGGATCAGGGTGAGCGTGGGGGAAGGGAGAGGTGAGCAGATAGGTGGAGATGGAGCCCAGAGGCAAAGAGATAAGAAAGGGGTAGGTAAATGAGGAGATTACGGATGATAGGCCAGGACAGAAGAGAGGCTGAATAAGTCTTAATGAGAACTGAGGGTAGCAGAGAATGGGTAGACTTTGCTGAAAGCAAACCATGTCAAAACAGGACCGGGTGTGTAAAAAATATAGAAGGATGGAATCAGGCCCTAAAGTTATTGAATTTGATGTTGAGTCCCAATTGACATATTGTCACCTCTGACTCTTGATTTGAGCATTTCAGTCATCACGGGTTTCAGAGGTTGCCCTCTGTTCTCAATCGAACATGTATTCCTTCAGCATTTCCAGCAAAATGTCCCAGAAAGTACAGCAGAAAAATACACTGAACAGCACAGGGCCTTGACACAGCCCTACTCGTGGACGCTTGCTAACTACAAGGGGTCAGTGTATTCACCACAGTCAGCGACTTTAACTGTCATCCCATTGTGAAACCCTAGTATCCGATCTGCAGGTCTGTCAGGACATTCAACTTAGGCTCAGACATTCCACAAGACCTCTCCTTGTGTCAAAGCCCTTTATCAAGTCAACAAAGGACAGCATATCGATTGTATTTGCAGAGTGCAAAGGTCATGTCACAAGTGCCTCTGCCTTTCCTAACACACTTTCACTTTCTGGCAAACATTATATTGATTAGCATATTAACCATTTTTCTTCCTAAAACCAAATTACCTTCCAAGGTAAGAATGTCTCATTTCCCAGAAGGAAAAGCCAGGATCACTGGCAAATGAGGAATACTGGTCCAACTTGGCATTTTTCCTTCAAAGTTGAGTTCCACTATGGCCAGCACAACCATTTTCAAGCATTAGTGATTTTTTGCTGATTTTTTGCCCTTTGAGAATTTTTTTTTCTTTCCAAAAAGGAATGATCAGTAAATCTAAAAATGTGACAGGCTGAAGAGAAATGCTTGAGGGAGTTTTTGAAATGAATCGTAAAGTGCTTATGTGTCAGGCAATGCTCCACGGGACAAGAACATAAAAGCTGAACAAATGTTTATCATTGATGGACCTGAGAGAGAGAGAGAGAGGCTTTGAACAGGGTTGCATTGTGCAGGAGATCAAAGCTAGGACACTGCTAAAATAGGATGAGGTAACTCCATGGAAGGAATTGAAAATGAGAAGTAAAATTTTGAAGTGAATCCTGCTCGAACACAGACAGCAGTGGAACTCAGGGTAAAGGAATGGGGAGAGTTGGAGGTGGGGATACTTGTGGGGGAGATGTTGGTGAGCATGATGCTAACTTTGGAAGTTACTTTGGGTTACTTTGGAAGTCTTGAACCTTATGGTGCCTGAGGGTAAGGAGCAACCTGTTAGAAGTTGACAAAATTATGTGAGGCAGAGATAGCAAATAGATAGGCTTTTTCCCCAGGGTGGAAAGGTCAACTACAAGAGGGCACAGGTCCAAGGTGAGACAGGGAAAGTTTAGGGGGAGAAGTGCAGGGAAAACTTTTCACACAATGGGTGGTGGGTGCCTGGAACGCATTGCCAGTGGAGGTGGTGGACGCGAGAATGATAGCAATGTTTAAGGCGTATCTTGATTGACACACGAATGGGAGGTGAACAGAGGAAATAGAAACAGCACATGGATCTGAATAAGGATTAGAATTGGGGTAGGTTTAGTGGGCTGAAGGGCCTGTTCCTGTACTGTATTGAGTTGTATTATTTATATAATTGAGTTAAGCAACCGTCTTGGAAATTATTGGATAAGGCTTACCTCAAATTAGTGAATGCAAGAACCTAACTGTCGGCTCCAGAAGTTTTCCTTTAATATTTATCCTTTCCACAGGGGACACATTGATAAAAGCAGTATTTATTGCCCATCCCTAGTTGCCCTTGAGAAGGAGTTGATCAATCACCTTCTTGAACCACTGTGTGATGAAGGTACTGCCACAAATCTGTATGGCAGAAATTTCCAGGATATTGTCCAAGTAGCAAGAAAAGACCAGGATATATATTTGGGTAAATTCAGAGTGGAGTTTCATGATACCATCCTGGTAATGAAGTTAATGTTTCATTGTTCATCTTACCATTATACCTTCATCAGCTTCCTGAATGTGCTTTGACCCTTCCCTTTGGTGCTTCAGTTTAGAAATGTGCAAGATAGTGATTTGTTCCTCTTGCAGAAGTACTGGAAATACAGGCTTTGTCACAATGCTGCTCTTTCAGGATCTGACCAGTAGAAGTGGTGACACCCACTGTCAGGTGTTGTTATTGTCATTGTCAACCGAGAGAAGTCTTTGCCCACACTCAAAAACACTGGAGTTTGGGGCAGAAATAAGCCCATTCAGTCCCTCAAACCTTTCACTATGAGCATGGCTGGTTTGGGTGTGCCCCCATCCCCGAACTCCACCTTGCTTCCCCTCCCCATTATCCTTGACTCCCTTGCTGATCAAGAGTCTGTCCAACCCAGCCTTGGATACATTCAAAGACCCAGCATCCACTTAAGTTTTGATTGAACCCATTAAAGTCGTGCTGCGGGCAGTCATGTTATTGAATACATGGAAAGAAATTTGGCAGCGGTCACCATGATGTTCAGACACTTACTGTCTGCTGTGGCTCAATGGGTAATAACACCGCGATCACTTTGACCAAAAGCTGTGTGTTTAAGATCCATTTCCAAGTTCAGAATCTAGGCTGACATCCCAGTGTAGCTCTTTACGATAGTGTTTTCCCAAATATTATCGATTTTGGGGTTGGGAGGTCTGTTATTCTGAACTCTTTATGACTTTATTTTTCTAATTAATCCCTATGATCTGTAACGCTAGACTTTTATTACTTTATTTTTCTAATTCTTTTTCCCTAAGAATTTGTACTTAAGAACCTGTACCTCGGTACCTTCGTACCTAAGGTGGTGCTGTAAGTGGTGACTTGTAAACTTTTAACTGTGATAATAAAGTTAATTCGAATTCTAAAACCCTCTCACTGGATACACTTGGCAGGAGAAGAATGAAGCCTTTTTTATGACGGGATCTTATTTAAATATAATCTGTCTCTTTTCAGCAATGCTTACAGTCCCTGGAGGCAGTTGACTAGTTGGGAAGGGGCAGAAAATCTTGTCGGCTGCTACCATAAACACTGAACGCCAATCTGCAGCTCCTTAAATGAAAACAAATCAAAACAAATGCAATAAAAAGCTGTTGATGTTGGGGATCTGAAATTAAAACATGAAATGCTTCAAAAACTCAGCAAGCTTTACAGCACCTGTGAAGAAATAGGGAGAGAGAAACAGAATTAACGTTTCGTGTCAACTGATGTCTTAGGAACCAGTTTGCTGCTCTGTCTTCAGTCTTTGTCAGTCGTAAGCCTAACGCCAACCCAATCACTGAGTTTTTCCAGCATTTCCCATTATTAACACAACTTGTAATGTTGGCAGAGTGAGAAATCCCTTTCTGAACAACACAAGTTCATCCAGGATTCCCAAATTCTCCAAAGCTGTGGTGGAGTTTTGGGAAAGATTTCCTTTTCCACTTTTGTGTTTGTGGAATTGTCAAAACTATCCCTGTGAGGATAATGCATGTTGCTAGCAGGCCTGAAGACTTCAGAATAGAATTTTGTTTACAGACACGACAGTAATTTTCAATTGATCTGAGAGGCCAAAGACCATGTGAAAAAACATAATTAATACCTGGTACGTGTCATTGGGAACATTCCAGCACTTTACCCGAGAGCAGGTGAGAATCTCCTGTGAATAATATACTGAACATGACCGCCTCCTGACTCGCGTCCCGGATTTCCCAGAAATAAAAGCCAGTCAAACTGGTGAATCAGCTGTACTGGTCTTGTATATTTCAAAATGGAGATCCATAGAATCATAAGGAGCAAGTCATGGAGTTTTTACAGCACAGAGAAAGGTCCTTTGGCCCATCGTGTCTGTGCTGGTCACCGAGCATCTATCTATTCTAATCCCATTTTCCAACATTTGGCATTTCAAGTACTCGCCCAGAGACAACTAGACTATCATCATAGAATCCCTACAGTGTGGAAACAGGCCCTTCGGCCCAACAAGTCCACACCAAACGTCAGAGCATCCCACCCAGCCACATTCCCCTACAACCCACCTAATCCACCTCTCCCTGAACACTACGGGCAATTTAGCATGGCCAATCCACCTAACCTGCACATCTTTGGACTGTGGGAGGAAACTGGAGCACCCAGAGGAAACCCACGCAGACACGGGGAGAATGTGCAAACTCCACACAGACAGTCGCCCGAGGCTGGAACCAAACCTGGGTCCCTGGTGCTGTGAGGCAGCAGTGTTAACCACTGTGCCACCGTGCTGAACCATCTTGATGGTTCCTGCCTCTACCACTGTTGTAGGTAGTGAGTTCCAGATACCTTCCAGCTGAAATAACTTCTCCTCAAATCCCTGCTAAACGTCCTGTTTACCTCAGAACTGTGCCCGTCATTAACCCTATCTGCTGAGGGGAAACATTTCTCCTTATTTATGCTTCTCATTACTTTGCACACCTGAATCAGGTCCCCCATCAGCCGCCTCTGGTCTAAGGAAAGGAACCCCAGCCTGTCTAGTCCCTCTTCGTAGCTGAATTGCTGTAGCCCAGGAAACGTTCTGGTCAATTTCTTCCAGTATAAATGTTCCTTTCCAAGTATTATTGTTTCTTTACTGGTATAACCCTCAGGATTGCATGTAGAATGAGAAAACGAGTAGTCTAGCACCATATGCAGAGATGAAAATGGACTCAGCTCTTGATGGTATCAGTCATGGAGGCCTATAGCTTGGAAACAGGCCCTTTGGCCCAACTTGCCCATTCCGTTCAGTTTTCACATTTAAGTTAGTCCCATTTACCTGCATTTGGTCCATATCCTTCCGTACCTATCCCATCCATATACCTGTATAAATGCTTCTTAAATGATGAAATTGTACTCGCTTCCACCTCTTTCTGTGGCAGTCTGTTCCAGACACTCATCACCCTCTGTGTGAAAAAATTGCCCCTCTAGACCCTTTTGTATCTGTCCCCTCTCACCTTAAACCTATGCCGCCTACCATGGGGAAAAGCTGTTGGCTATCTACCTTATCTATAATTGGCCCCTAGTTTCCTGTTTTCATACACCTGTTTCTGACAGCCACCAGAATGATGGCTCACTGGGAAATTGGAACATGGCGAACAATTGGAGCTGAGTTGTCAACTTACATGGCAGACTCAATGGACTGAATGGCCTGCTTCTGCTCCTATACTTTACGATCTCATGGACTTCTGCCTGCCACCAGTTTATTTTTAGTGCCAGTGAGGTGGGTGTTTAATGAAATAATTCCCGTAGCATTTCCCAAGAATCCACTACAGATTATTCTTCCACACACTTCCAGTCAGTGGGTGAGCATTGATAGGAATGAACAACTGTGAGTGTGCTGACAGTCAGAAATAAAAATAAAACACCCCCACAAATTCCGACATGTATGTCATTAAAAATGGATCGAGAAAGTGATTAAATTGTATCCCTGGGATTTAGATAACCATTAATTGCTCAAACCTTGATGTTTTTCTCCCAGCATAAAGATTAGCTTACTTCCATGCCATCAAAACCCCCTGCCGGATCCTTCACAAGTATCTGCTTTAAAATGTTTAACCTAATCCTGGCATTCTTGACTATTTCAGGATTAACTGTCAAGAAAGCCTTCAATGCCTCGGAACAGCATCATAGCTTGTTTGTTCAACCAAACAGCAAGTGAGAAAGATCAAACTGAAAACCAGTTTCTCAGTTTGCTTTGCATAAATCCTGTGCGGTTTGTTTTGCGCATTACTGAATCATTAATAAACTTCTAGCTTCCTTTTGCATAATCGTTCTCCTTTTAGGATACGCTTCCTCATGGAGCAAAGTCTTAGGAGGAAGTGGATTTGACTAAAATATGAAGATGTTTGCTTTCATGAAACTGAGCCCCAGAATGCACTGTACACTTCAGCATGTGTATCAGGCTAAAGTACTGGAAAGCAAAATCTCCCCTCCCCAATTCCGTGCAGGAGTAATGTTGCCTTCAGATTCCCGACTGCACACGAATGGGACGTTGTGTAGCTGCAGGTTTTGGAGTGGCTAGCTGCTGTTTCGTTCTCTTTGGGGGGGTGTTGTTTGAATGAGGATTGATTTCGGACCAGGCGGGGTGGGGGTGGGGTGCAGAGAGATCAAGGCTGGCGTGGATCTGGGTGGCTGGCTGAATTGGATAACCTGTCAGGCCGTGGATGTTGGCCAATGGATGGGTACCCTAGTCACAGAGGCAGTGAAGAGGGAGGTAGGGAAACAGCATCAATGGTAAAGTGTTCCTCTCGGTAGCTGGGGCAAGGGATTTCCCGTCAGGGCTACGTATCAGATAGGATCCGTGTTGTTGGGCTCCTGGGCATTATACTGAGAGTACTGGGCAGTGGATGGACAGAGGGGGTAGGATTCTGTTGGTGGGAGTTCCAAGGTCATGGTTGAATGGTCTCCGAGGGGTGTGACAGAATGTTCCAGAATCAGTGGCTCGGATAACGGCAGATGGTCAGGATCAGTGAGGGGTTGGGGACAGCAACAGGTGTAGGCTCAGGAAGGAAAGCAGGTACAGAGATAGTAACTGATAGAGAGTCAGTGGTAACAGGGTGGATGGAATAACACGGAGGAGTGGCACAATGACATTGAGTCGGTGAAGGCTGATGGGGGAAGTTGGTGAGTGACAGCGGGAGGGTAGAAGGTGGTGGAATGTCTACAGAAGCTAACACGCACCATGGTGTCACAGCAAATGCTGTCATTTGTTAACAGTGGTCTTGTGAAAAGGGAGGAGGGTCTACTCAATGGCGTTGGATTGGAGGAGCTCCAGTAACCATGATTCAATGAGATGAGAATCATGCTCAGGTGTGTTCTCCACTCTATAGTCGCCCCTGAACACAGCAACTACCTTCCCTCACTCAGTGGTCTCATTCTAGCAAGGTCCCAGCAGGATCAGGAGCTGGAATTAGGTCTGTGCTGAAGGTCAGCCCCTGTTGGCAGACCCACGAAGGGGTAACATAACAAAGAATTTTATTCACTTAAAATTGTTCATTTCAGTCTCCAAAGTACCAGGACAGAACATTGAATATAAAAAGGATTGAACATTACCTCCTACATGCCATAGACACACTTATTTTTATGATGTAATGTATCCACGCTAACCCACCACATGCAATACCAAGTAAGGGCTTCTTTATAAACAAGTTCAAAAATTTGACAACAATACTCAAAGGAACACATTGGCAAAGCAGCAAAGGGCTTCTGGCACATATATAGAGCCATATGTCAGTGAAAGTCAGGACCACCAAGAGAGTAGAGATAGAAAGTTGGAGCAGGACTCATATGTAGAAAGTGTTTCTCAGTCTTGTTGCTGTTTATAACAAATTATTGGACAACTTCCAGATCATTAATAAAGCCTCGCAGAGACCCGCAAAAGTTTGCGGTCAAATTAGTATCCTTGTTTCAACAGCTCTTCGTTCAATACACATTTTCTAGCTATTATTTCCCAAAAGGCTTTACCAGAAACAACATTTCTCACTCTGGGTGAAACGACACAAAGCTGTCCCCTTGAGTAAAAGCAGCCGAGCAATAAAATATGAATTTGATGAAGAGTCTGGCCTTGTGACTCATTTATAGAATATGAAAATGTAATTAGGAACTATTTCATCGTAAGCTGAAGAGGCGGGCTTGCATAGGATGGATTCAATATTCTGTTCCCTTGAACTTTGCTTCTAACAATTTCAGCATCTGCCATCGAAGACAAATAGCTTCCCAACTGCCAGTCTTGTTTCATGACAAAGTCTCTCTGTTGGATTCAAGTTTCACTGCAGCATTCAAACTGCTCCAAACTTAAATCCAAGTTGGTGCAGTGGACTGTCCATTAGAATCAGACTGTCAGGAGGATAGAGACTAACATCATCATCTATGCTTGTAGAATTAATGTTGATGTATTCTTTTCATTCAACTGACAGCCTTTCTAAAACCTTTTCATTTATAAATAACTAAGCTTTGTTTTTAGCAAAACTGACAGCTTTTGAATAATAAATTGTATAAATAATTGCCCCTACCAGTTTGCTATAATCCAAGTCCATCTTTTTCACACATTTAGAAGTATTTGGATGAGCTGTTGAAGTGACATAACATTCAAGGCTAGGAAGTGAGGACAGTGGTAATTGTATATTTTTGGCAGCCAAGGCTTGATGGGCTGAAGGGCCTCTTCTGTACTGTATGATTCTAATCCACCCACCCCATGCCCTTCTATATTTCCTACACCATTCCTCCCAAGCCTTCCTCACCCCATTCCTTCCATCCCTCCAACGCCATTGCTATTCTCCTCTTGCCATCCACATCCTTCTCATCAATGCCATTCCACCCCTCAAGAAGACACATGGGTAATTTGGACCACTATTGCTTTCTGTTTTTATTCTTCGCCAATACCCCAGCCACGATCTTCACCAACCACTGATAGCCATGCATATGTGATGCATTCCAGTCCTCTGCACACCCCACATCCCTCCCTGAGCTGGGCTCTACTCACCCAATTAACCCACCAACAAGGACTATCCTTAAACTGACCAATGAAAATAATTACCTGGGCAGTCTGAAAAAGAGGATCATCGTTACAGATTAGAAATCCTCTGAGCCTCTGTATTTTCCTGCAGCACCTCTTCAGAGCATTTTCTCGCTATTCCTTCATTGGATGTAAGGTCAGCATTTGTTACCCATCCCTAATTAGCCTTTAACTGACCAATTTGCACTGTTATCTTAAATATCAGTTAAGAGTCAACTGCGTTGCTGTAAGTTTAAAGTCACATAAAGGAGAGATGAGGTAAAGATGGCTGATCTCCTTCAATAAATCAGAGCAATTTTTAACAAAAATTAATGGCAATGTTACACGGATTTTTAATTAAGTTAGTATAGTTTCCACCACCATGCATGATGGGATTTATACCATGCCGCCTGGGTCTTTGGATTACTAGTCCAGTGACATTCTCACTTAGAGTCTACCTGTGAGTTCATAGAAATTGAGAAAGTACATCAACGTCAGTGGTTCAAGCAGACAGCTCACCACCACCTTTCTAAGGGCAGCTAGGGATGGGCAATAAATGCTGGCCAGCCGACGACACCCTTGTCCCATAACTGAATAAAAATACCTCAGCCGATTCTGTTATTTGAGAACTGGAGAGCTTGAGATCTGACAAAATTAGACATTTGTTTTGTTTACGTTGCAAATTACTCAAAATGTTCCACCTTGTTTGCAGTGCTCGTTTTGGATGGAATAGTGGGATTGCTGAGAGAGACTGATAATACCTGCATTAGCACAGGGTTTAAAACAGCATTTCGCAAAACCACTTTGTGCCTTATAATCTTTATTGGCATCAAAACTTTGGCTGCACTACATCCTTCACGGCAGTTTAAACCTGTTTTCAGGATGGCTGTGCCTTTTAACGTGGTAAATGAAGATGCATTACATGAGTCTCATAAAAGCTGTTGTAAGAAAAATATCTTGAGGCAGGTCTAACGTGAGCCCCATTACATCACCCAAACCATAAATTCTTATCCAGAGAAATATGTCATTGCAACTTAGGTGGCCTAAATAATGAAGCAGAATGGTCTAATCAAGGCCTTTAAGAATAAGTCTGAGGCCCATTTAGTGCAATTAAACAAATGTAAGTGATTGGGATGCCAGTTCACTGCAAGGGTTTATTTTCTTTTCACACTGGTTTGCTTGAAGTTGCTGAACAAAATCCTTTGTTTTAGATTACCTTTCATTGCTTCTTATTTCGGAACTGCCTGCTTGCATACCTGTTTTCCTTCCCCTGGTGAACTGTGTCTCTGACAGGATTGCAGTCACATTGATTAAATTCCAAGGACCTTTTGCTTTAAAGCTTCAATATAAATGATCTTAGTTGCCAGGATACATTCAGACCAAAACAGTACAAATGCAATTCCAAAGTTCTTGAGCTGGCAACTTGTTTTACTTTGTATAGAGAGGCAGACTGCACAAAAAGGTCCCATGCTTCCCCCAAAACAATAGATAAAGACGACCGGATAATTAGGTGGAAATCTGTAATTGAAAGATTCAAGAGCAGGAACCACCCTAGGGTGCAGATGCCGTAGAAGCACAAAGGACCCAGCAGAAACAAGCTAGAGTTTTATTTTCTGTCCTTTAACTTGCCGCAATCTCTCTGCTCCTTCCAAATCTACTCTATCATACATCCCGATTATGATAGTTTCACTGTTGGTGTTAGAACTGAGGAACGGTCACCGGACCCGAAACGTTAACTCTGTTTTCTCCTCCACGAATGCTGCCAGACCTGCTGAGCTTTTCCAGCAGCTTTGTTTTTGTTATACTTCCTTTAATTGCCTCGCTACTTGTCAAATACATGAAGCTTGGTGTGAGATGCTCCCTGATGTCGAGATGCACCTTGTTGAACTTCTCATCTTGTCCTGACACACATCTCACCATCGCTTACATCACTCAGAGCCCTCTAATGATTCTGCCCAATGTTTCAGGTCGAGATAATCTTTCACCAGAACTGACGAAAGAAAGAAACATAAGAGTTGTTAAGAGATAGTAGGAACTGCAGATGCTGGAGAATCTGAGGTAACAAGGTGTAGAGCTGGATGAACACAGCAGGCCAAGCAGCATCAGAGCAGGAGGAAGGCTGACGTTTCGGGCCTAGACCCTTCTTCAGAAATCAGAAATTCTTCGGTTGTTAAGCCTGCTTACATGGAGAGGAGATAGGAATAACAAAAGGGATATGGTGATAGGGCAGAAGCAGATTTCATGATGCAGCAGCCGACGAGAGTGGTGATGGGTATAATAGCAAAAGTGATGCCCATACAAAGTGCTATTGGCGACATAGCTAACATCTGATTGCAAGCATGAAAGGATAAAGAAACCAGACAAAACCAACCCAGCAAAACAAAGAAAACAACAGAAAAAGGAAAACATATTAAACATGAAAAACAGAGAAGCTGTGATCTAAAGTTGTTGAACGTCTATGAGATTATCGAGTTGAAAGATAATATGCTGTTCCTCAAACTTCAACAAATTTCACTGGAATATTTGCTTTGGAACTATATTTTATTTGAAAGATCTTGCAATTTTATGTGAACTGTGAAACCAATCCATGTTATTATAAATATTTTTAATCAATCTGTTCAAATATGTTATGGCATTTCTCTGGAGCTGGTGGGACTTGAATCAATGCCCCCTAGGTCAGATGTAGGGCCACTACCCAGAGCCCTCCCTTTTTTTATACACCACTTTAAACCAGCAAAATCCAACAAGTTGGTGGCAGGGTAAGTCGCTCCATTCGGAGCTCCACTCTGCTCACCAGTTTCCTTTCTCTGTCCTTCCTTTCTTTGTCCCCCCTTCTTCTCTCTCCACCCACCCCCCCACCTGTTTGAACCACCTACCTAAGGAGTTGGGAAGGAGCTGGGTCACAACCAGGAACCACATGGCGGGAGCTGAACGCGTGGGTTGTGTCCTGCAGCGACAGCGGATCAAGGGTGGGCCGGCGAGCGAGCCAGTGAGACAGCAGTGAGTGAGATTGGGCCGGTGAGACAGTGAGTGAGATTGGGCCGGTGAGGCAGTGAGTGAGATTGGGCCAGGGAGGCAGCGGAGAGTGAGATTGGGCCGGTGAGACAGTGAGTGGGATTGGGCCGGTGAGACAGTGAGTGAGATTGGGCCGGTGAGGCAGTGAGTGAGATTGGGCCGGTGAGGCAGCAGTGAGTGAGATTGGGCCGGTGAGACAGTGAGTGAGATTGGGCCGGTGAGGCAGTGAGTGGGATTGGGCCGGTGAGGCAGTGAGTGAGATTGGGCCGGTGAGGCAGTGAGTGAGATTGGGCCGGTGAGACAGTGAGTGAGATTGGGCCGGTGAGACAGCAGTGAGTGGGATTGGGCCGGTGAGGCAGTGAGTGGGATTGGGCCGGTGAGGCAGTGAGTGAGATTGGGCCGGTGAGACAGTGAGTGAGATTGGGCCGGTGAGACAGTGAGTGAGATTGGGCCGGTGAGGCAGTGAGTGAGATTGGGCCGGTGAGACAGCAGTGAGTGGGATTGGGCCGGTGAAGCAGTGAGTGAGATTGGGCCGGTGAGACAGTGAGTGAGATTGGGCCAGGGAGGCAGCGGAGAGTGAGATTGGGCCGGTGAGACAGTGAGTGGGATTGGGCCGGTGAGAAGTGAGTGAGATTGGGCTGGTGAGACAGTGAGATTGGGCCGGTGAGACAGTGAGTGAGATTGGGCCGGTGAGGCAGTGAGTGGGATTGGGCCGGTGAGACAGTGAGTGAGATTGGGCCGGTGAGACAGTGAGTGGGATTGGGCCGGTGAGACAGTGAGTGAGTGGGATTGGGCCGGTGAGGCAGTGAGTGGGATTGGGCCGGTGAGGCAGCCCAGAGCAGGTCACTGGCAGTGGCATGGCACGGGTTGGAAAGCCTAGAGCAGGACTGCAGTAGCGGAAAGATGGACTTTCTTAAGTTAAGATAGTAAGAACTGCTGATGATGGAGTCATAACACAGTGTGGAGCTGGAAGAACACAGCAGGCCAGGCAGCATCAGAGGAGCAGGAAAACTGACATTTCTGGTCGGCACCCTTCTTCAGAAAAATAGTTACTTTTCTCCTTATCTTATTCTAAATTAATGTGAATGGTGCCATGTATGTACGGCGAAGCTTCACACTATTCACTGTATTTTTACATTGAATACATGTGACAATAAATGATTCAAATGTATTCTGTGTTACAATATTTTGGGTCATTGCGTTTTGGAGCCACATTGAACTTCATTCCAAAATTATTGAAAATAAATATAGTTATTTTAATCAACCTGTTCAGACGTGTTTTGACACGCCTCTGGGACTTAAACCAGACCTTCTTTGAGGTTCAGTTAACACTTAGTAAACCAGTTCTGTCTCATTTTACTGTCTTTGCATTGTAATGTGATCCACTCCCAAAAAAATCACAAAATGTAAAGACACTCCCAAGCTTTTGTCATGCATTTTTTCTTTACAAACTGAAAGGTAGATGACTCTGGGGATTTGACCTGTTCACCTTTTGTTATTTCAAACAAGAGCTATTTAAACCAGGATGAGATCTGTTTCTAACACTTGGCTGATTGATGGTAAACACTTTTGACTGATTTGAGATTGAGCACATGGACAAAGGAACAAACAAGAACTGGAGATAAGACAGCACAAGGTTTACTTTAATTAGCAGTTTTTATCAAGATGGCTGTGTGTAATTTCAAATGTGTCGGGGCTGATGTCATGGTCTGAGTAAACAAGTTGAGTAAGAATTTCACAGTAACTTCTCGCAGGAAGGGCAAGATGCTCTTGTACTGCTGCAAGTTTGCATTTGTTCAGAATTTGCTCCTGCTTCAAATTAAAATATACCAATTCTAGCCCATAGGAGGACAACATTTTGGACCTGAAAGTTCAGGTCATTTCTTATACTATACACCAACAGTCAGACATGTGCCTCCTACTCCAGTTATTTCTGATACTTAGATAAGAATGAGTGCTCATGTTCTTTCTCCAGAGTTCTACAATCATTTTATTAAAGCCACGTTGTGTTGAGTCGGGGTGATCTCGTATCATTTGATTCTTCATTAATGAGTTGTGTTTTATTTCCCAGAGCATTCGCTCAATCGTTAAAGATACTGGTAAAGAATCCTGAAACGTCAGCCTTCCTGCTCCTCTGATGCTGCTTGGCCTGCTGTGTTCATCCAGCTCTACACCTTGTTATCTCAGTAATTCTCATCTGTTACTTTTACTTGTACATCGAGTGCAGCTCATGGGAGTTACTGAGAGTTAAGTTTATATGATAGAAGTTCAGAGGAAAAAATATCACACACACGTCCAAGGTTTGCACAGTTTCCATCTCCTTCAAAGAAAACCAGGAACCTTCATGGTACTGAATATAATAATCAAGATTTACATGAAAACAATATTTCCAGCTAATCTCGGTGCTGTGGAAATACAAGATGTTCTGATGTTTGTTGAGCAAGGGAAAATAGCGCATTTCACATTTTGAAAACAGGTTGCAAAAGAATGCAGTATCTCAAAGGCAGCAGAAGAGCTAAGTTTGACCAACTTGGTAATGGGAGGGGATGTGGTTTCAGACACAAGCATTGGTCATCTTGGGAAGAAGGAGCAGAGAATGGTAAGGGTGAACAGAAAACCACACAGACTCACAAGACGACTTCTCTTGGTCAAACGGCAGGATGTCAAACGTTCTTGGGAAAATATGGATGCAGCTCGCTAAAGCAGAGCAAGTGGACCTCAGAATGATTGGTAGAGGCACCCCATCCCTGTCCATACCTGAGCCCTCACCACCTACTCCATCCATACATCAAATATTTCTTTATTTTCCTAATTTATATTATGAAGAACTGTAATGTAGAACTTTTAGCTTTTCTTTTCTTTATTTCTCTATTTTTATAACTAATCTATTTTAGCACCTAAAATTTGTACGTAGGTACTTTGTACCTAAGATAGCACCATGTGTGACAAAAACAAAGTTGCTGGAAAAGCTTAGCAGGTCTGGCAGCATCTGTGGAGGAGAAAACAGAGTTAACATTTCAGGTCCGGCGACCCTTCCTCAGAACTGATGGTGGTTGGGAAAACGTCAGTTTATATGCAGAAAATAGAGAGGTGGGTGGGGTAGGGAGTAAACAATAGGATAGAGCCCAAAGAGAGAGAAAGACAGTTGGACAGACAAAGGAATTGCTAACAATCAGGCCGGGAGGGTGAGTAGTTGTTAATGGGGACTGTTAGTGACTAACAACAGGTGGTGTGTAATGGCAGGCTATGTGGTAACAAGGCCTGGTGTGTGGGGTAGGGGGCTAGGACATGGGAGAGTTTAGGCCCTAAAATTATTGAACTCAATATTGAGTCCGGAGGGCTGTAGGGTCCCCAAGTGGAAAATGAGGTATTGTTCCTCCAGCTTGCGTTGGGATTCACTGGAACACTGTAGCAAGCCGGAGACAGAGATGTTGGCCAGGGGGCAGGGTGGTGCATTGAAGTGGCAGGCAACAGGTAGTTCAAGGTCTTTTTTGCGAGCAGAACGTAGATGTTCTGCAGAGCGGTCGCCAAGTCTACGCTTCGTTTCCCCAATGTAGAGGAGACCGCATTGTGAGCAGCGAATGCAATAGACTAGATTCTGGGAAGTGCAGATGAAATGTTGCTTCACCTGGAAGGTATGTTTGGGCCCTTGGATAGTGGGGAGGGAGGAAGTAAATGGGCAGGTGTTGCACCTTCACCGGTTACAGGGGAAGGTGCCGTAGGGCTGTGGGGAGATGTTTGAGGGTGAAGGAAGTGTGGACCAGGGTGTCCCGGAGGGAACAGTCCCTGCGGAAGGTGGACAAGGGAGGGGAGGGGAATATGTGTCTGGTGGTGGCACCTTGCTGGAGGTGGCGGAAATGGCATCTGATGATCTTCTGGATGTGGATGCTGGTGGGATGGAAGGTGAGGATAAGGGGAACGCTATCGCTGTTGCGGGAGGGAAGAGAAGGGGTGAGGGCAGAAGTGCGGGAGGTGGGTTGGACCCGATTGAGAGCCCTGCCGACAACGGAGCTGGGGAATCCTCAGTTGAGGAAGAAGTTGGACATTTCGGAGGCTCCCTTGTCGAAGTTGGCCTCATCTGAATATATGCGACAAAGACGGAGGAACTGAGAGAATGGGATTGAGTCTTTACAGGAAGTGGGGTGTGAGGATGTACAGTCCAGGTAGATGTGGGAGTCAGTGGGTTTGTAATGGATATTAGTGGCCAGTCTATCCCCAGAAATGGAAACAGAAATGTCGAGGAAGTGAAGGGAGGAGTCAGAGACAGACCAGGTGAAAGTGAGGGCAGGGTGGAAATTGGAGGTGAAATTGATGAAGTTTTCCAATTCTAGACGAGAGAGGGAAGCAGCACCGATGATATCATCGATGTATTGGAGAAAGAGTTGTGGGTGGGGACCGGAATAGGACTGGAACAAGGAATGTTCCACATACCCCACAAAGGGACAGGCATAACCAGGGCCCGTGCGGGTACCCATAGCAACCCCACTTACCTGAAGAAAATGAGAGGAGTTGAAAGAGAATTTGTTGAGGGTGAGGACAAGCTCAGCCAAGTGGAGGAGGGTGGTGGTGGGTGGGGATGGTTCAGGTCTTTGCTCCAGGAAGAAGCGAAGAGCCCTAAGACCCTCCTGGTGGGGAATGGACGTGTAAAGGGACTGCACATCCATGGTAAAGAGTGGGTGGCTGGAGCCGGTAAACTGGAAGTTTTGAAACCAGCGTAAGGCGTCAGATGAATCATGGATATATGTGGGTAGGGATTGGACTGGGGGGAGAAAACTGAGTCGAGGTATGAAGAGATGAGTTCTGAGGGGCAGGAGAAAGCTGAAACAATGGGTCTACCTGGACAGTCCTATTTGTGGATTTTTGGCAGGAGGTAGAAACGAGCTGTTCGGGGTTGGGGGACTATTGGCTTGGAAGCGGATGGGGGGAGATCACCAGATGAAATGAGATCCGTAACCGTGGTGGATACAATGGCCTGATGTGCCATGGTGGGGTCATGATCCAGGGGAAGGTAGGAGGAGGTATCTGAGAGCTAGCGCTCAGCCTCTGCCAGGTAGAGGTCAGTACGCCAGACTACAACAGCACCACCCTTATCGGCAGGCTTAGTAACAAAGTTAGGGTTAGATCTGATTGCATGGGGTGCAGTCAGTTCGGAAGGAGATAGGTTGGATTTGTTGAGAGGGGCAGTGAAATTGAGGCGACTAATGTCATGTCGACAGTTCTCAATGAAAAGATTGAGTGCAGGTAAAAGGCCGGAGGGAGGGGTCCAGGTGGAAGGAGAGTGTTGGAGTTGGGCAAAGGGGTCTGTGGGACGGGGAGAGGACTCTTGTCCAAAGAAGTGAGCACAGAGGCGAAGACGGCGGAAGAACAGTTCAGCGTCATGTCGTGCCTGAAATTCGTTAAGGTGGGGACGCAGAGGGATTAGGGTGAGGCCTTTGCTGAGTACAGAGTGTTCAGCATCGGAGAGCGGAAGGTTAGGAGGGATGGTGAATACCCGACAGGAGGTGGGGGTGTTGGGGGAGGGGATAGAGTCGGGGGAAGGGGAGGAGAGGTAGGTTCTAGAGGGCCGTGGGTATTTTTGAGTTGTTGCCATGTGTGACAAGATTGCACACTTTTCTCTGTACTTGCGTACTTTTGTACTTGAGTACACATGACAATAAAACCTAATTCTATTTCTAAACATTCTCTGCAACTCTCAGGACAGGAAATAGCAGAACACCTAGGCTAACTGACACATCTTGATTGTCATGCTGACATCCGGAGTGGCAGAGTGCCAGGAGAATTGTCACTTTGTTTTATCTGAAGGAAACTTTTGCAGTAATTATTATTTGTATCATCATGTATACTCAAGTAATGGTCAGTCACATGTGAAAACTAACCTCCACCATCTAGCCAAAGATCGTTTATTTGTCAAATACCAACATTTGACCCCCAAATTTTAGCCAAAAAGTCCAAACTCTTTGCATTTAACACCCACTTGCTGTTGAACTTAAACTCAACCTGGTGCAGACCTCCTTGATAGAATCACTACTGAAGGCAGCTATTCAGCTCGGCTCTGTGAACATCAACATGTGATGACATTGCTACCCCTTCACTGTGTTCCCTTCAATCCTGTCTCTCTACAGTGGCAAGATGGTATCAAGTAGGAACAGTACATTAACAGTACAGATCAACCTTAAAGTCACTGTGATTGCAAAACAGGCAAATAATTGTGCAGCAGCTGGGGAATTCCGGGTGTTGGAAGGCATCTTTATGGGTTGGAGTGGGTTCTGCATGCAACGTAGACAAATGCCTAAAATTAAATGGGCAAAAGAGGAAAGTCAGGCTTGTGGCTGCAGTTGAAAAATGCATCTGTGAAAATCACTAGAACGGACTCAGTTTCTCAAGGATCTATCTGATTTCATAGATGACAGACCACTTTGCAGCAGTCTGTAATCAAACATCCGCCAAAGAATGGATACAGGTAAGCCAATATTCTTAGGAGCATAGGTGAGACTCCTACGAAGGTTGACATGCCAAACTGTCGTAAGCTTTGTTTTCGTATGGTCTGATCACCTTGCTTACTTAGTGGGACTTATACTAATAATGGATTAGCGATAGAAAGGGATAGGAACATGCCACTGGGCAAGAGTTATAGATGGGAGAAGGGCAATTATAATGCGATTAGGCAAGACTTAGGAGGGACAGAATGGGGTAGCAAAATGCAGGGGATGGGGACAATCAAAATGTGGAGCTGGCTTAAGGAACAGATATTGCGTGTCCTTGATAGGTATGTCCCTGTCAGGCAGGGAGGAAGTGATAAGGTAAGGGAACCGTGGTTTACAAAAGAAATTGTATCTCTTGTTAAGCGGAAGAGGGAGGCTTATGTGGCATTGAGACGAGATGGTTCAGATGAGGCGATGGAGAGTTACAGATTAGCTAGGAAGGATTTAAAGAGAGAGTTAAGAAGAGCAAGGAGGGGACATGAGCAGTCATTAGCAGGTAGAATAAAAGAGAACCCTAAAGCTTTCCATAGGTATGTGAGGAATAAAAGGATGACTAGAGTAAGAATAGGGCCAGTCAAAGACAGAAGTGGGAAGTTGTGTGTGGACCCTGTGGAGATTGGAGAGGTGCTAAACGAATATTTCGCATCTGTTTTCACTCGGGAAAGGAGAATATTGTAGAGGAGAAGACTGAGATACGGACTATTAGACTTGAAAGGATTGAGGTTAGTAAGGAGGACGTATTATCAATTCTAGAAGGTGTGAAGGTAGATAAATCCCCTGGGCCAGATGGGATTTTTCCGAGGATTCTCTGGGAAGCTAGGGAGGAGATGGCGGAGCCTTTGGCCTTGATCTTTGAGTCGTCATTGGTTACAGGTTTAGTACCAGAAGACTGGAGGATTGCAAATGTTGTGCCCTTGTTCAAGAAGGGCAGTAGAGATGACCCAGGTAATTACAGACCAGCAAGCCTTACATCTGTTGTAGGAAAGGTTTTGGAAAGGATTATAAGAGATAGGATTTATAATCATCTAGCAAGCAACAATTTGATTGGAGATAGTCAACATGGATTCGTCAAGGGCAGGTCGTGTCTCACAAACCTCATTGAGTTTTTTGAGAAGGTGACCAAGCATGTGGATGAGGGTAGGGCAGTTGACGTGGTGTACATGGACTTCAGTAAAGCCTTTGATAAGGCTCCACATGGTAGGCTATTGGAGAAAATACGGAGGCATGGGATTGAGGGAGATTTAGCAGTTTGGATTAGAAACTGGCTTTCTGAAAGAAGGCAACGAGTGGTAGTTGATGGAAAATATTTAGAAAGGAGTCCGGTTACTAGTGATGTGCCCCAAGGATCTGTTTTGGGACCACTGCTGTTTGTCATTTTTATAAATGACTTAGACGCAGGCATAGGTGGATGGGTTAGTAAGTTTGCAGATGACACTAAAGTCGGTGGAGTGGTGGACAGTGTGGAAGAATGTTGCAGGTTGCAGGGAGACTTGGATAAACTGCAGAATTGGGCTGAAAGGTGGCAAATGGAGTTCAATGCAGATAAATGTGAGGTGATTCACTTTGGGAAGAATAATAGGAAGGCAGAATACTGGGTCAATGGAAAGATTCTTGGTAGTGTGGATGTGCAGAGGGATCTTGGTGTCCAGGTACATAGATCCCTGAAAGTTGCCACCCAGGTTGATAGTGCTGTTAAGAAGGCATACCGTGTGTTAGGTTTCATTGGTAGATGGATTGAGTTCCGGAGCCGTGAGGTCATGCTGCAACTGTACAAAACGCTAGTGCGGCCTCACTTGGAATATTGCGTACAGTTCTGGTCGCCCCATTACAGGAAGGATGTGGAAGCATTGGAAAAGGTGCAGAGGAGATTTACCAGGATGTTGCCTGGTCTGGAGCGAAGGTCTTATGAGGAAAGGCTGAGGGACTTGGGTGTGTTCTCATTGGAGAGAAGAAGGCTAAGAGGGGATTTAATAGAGACATACAAAATGATCAGAGGATTAGATAGGGTGGACAGTGAGAGTCTTTTTCCTAGGATGATGATGTCGACTTGTATGAGAGGCATAGCTGCAAATTGAGGGGTGATAGATTTAAGACATATGTCAGAGGCAGGTTCTTTACTCAGAGTGGTAAGGGCGTGGAATGCCCTGCCTGCCAATACAGTTAACTCAGCCACATTAGGGGCATTTAAATATGCTTGGATAAGCATATGGATGATGATGGGATAGTGTAGGGGGATGGGCTTAGATTAGTTCACAGGTCGGCACAACATCGAGGGATGAAGGGCCTGTTCTGCGCTGCATTGTTCTATGTTCTATAATGAGACATGGTTTACCATGAGACATAGGTTATTATTGTCGAAACACAAGATAGACGCATATACACCTTTACAAAACCAGTCTTTCCCTCTAATATCCCAAGTAACTTTACAGTTCTTAAATGTCTGTGACTGCACATTAGTTTAAAATCTGCTTTGGGAGCGCAAGATGTTTGATAGTGTGTGCTACCCCGCTTACAGTTAGTCGAACTGGAGTTGAGCCTGTTCTTCCTGCTCCCAAGGTTCCTGCTTCGTGGTCCTGGTGTTCTCTGGCATGTATGTGAGAGACCCCCCTGATTTGAGTGGCTTCTTTTAACTAGTTATCTGGGTCATTTCGGAGTGCAGTAGCTTAGCAGTTGTTTAATGTATCAATGTAATTCGTATAATTTAAATTGAGTCACCATCGAAGGAAGGGATGTTCGCAAAGGCAGTATTAGACATTGTAATTTCCCCTATTGATTGAGTCAACCCTAGGAGCCAAGCTGTCTCAAAAACGGTTCCACTGAAACTCAGATCTATTGTTCCATTTTAAACCTTCCAACATTGTCTCATCAGCAACCCATTTAGTAACCAGTCAAGGTGGATGGCTTGATTCAATTTGACAGTGAATGCTGCAAGCTTCCTAGCTTGATATCTCAGTTCCACTGCCTCATTAACACCTATTCAGTATAACCAATCAAGATAGTCAGTTTGCATGCCTATCTGTCTGATCTGATCCGCTTCCCAGCATGCTGTTCAGTTAGCCAGTTTTCCCAGCATGCCGTTCAGTTGGCCAGTATTGCCCTCGGGTTCCCAAAAGAACAGTTATTTTGTTTGAAAGGGACATTCCACTACCTACACAGTCAAACAGTGAGCAAAGTTGGAGAGAAAGCAGGGTTGGTGAAGGCAATTGGACAATGTACAATGTTTTGCTCTGTTGGTCGAACGGGACAAAAATTAAACCAACAGTGATATCCAAGAGATAAGTCCTCCCAAAATAACAGTTCCCAAAATGAGTAATCATCCACATTGCTATAAAGGATGGATGGGAATCTGGGCCAGAGTCCATTCCCGCCCTGCCACCTAAAAACTCAGTGGGGAGTGTATCCCTGCCTGTTGCTGCTGCCCTGCAGCCATAAGGACTCTGAGGAATGTTAATTGACTGGAGGCAAAACATTCGTCCCTCACTCGAGCAAAGTACTACCTCAGAAAACTCATGTCCAGTCAGATTGGCAGCAATGCTAGAGTCCAGCAGCACCACCTATACAGTGGACAGTGCTGGTCCTGCAGGATGTCCCACTCTACAGTTAATCTCTGGCTCACCCTGAGCAAATTTTGAGAGAACTACAGGTATTGAATGAAATGAAGGAAATAGTAAGGGAAAAATTCAATCCAAATTTCAAGCAAAATTTCAAAGCTGCTCAAACATTTCTTTAGTCTACGTCATTAACATTTCAGATCACAACCATTTAAACTGCTCCCTGGGAGTAAAATTCTGCTCATAACCTCCAGATGATAATATTTTGGTGCCAACATTATCAATATGATGTAAACTGCATTTGATGCTTTATACAAACAACATAGTTAGGATCTTGTGTTTACGGTGTAGAGCACGGCTCCAGCTTCCCTTGATTATTCTAAGAATTTTCGACTCCTGTCCACTTTACAAAGAAGTAGTTGTGTGTTAACTGCTTGGAAAGGTTTTAGCATCTTTCTTGTGACTGAAACAACAGGGTCTTTGTATCATTGCAGCCTGGAGCACAGGCATTGCTTCTCCATCCTACTTACCATAGAGGGTTTAGGTTTAGTTAATCAGACTGAGGTTGCAGGCTGAATTGTCTGCTTTGTTAGGGTATGTGCTGACGTATTACAGAGAACGGTTCTAACCTGGTGGTTCCAGAGATGTCCTGGAGGGGGTTAAGCTGTGCAATAGGACGGCTTGCTGTGGCAGGAATGGACATGCTTTAAAACTCACTAATGCTTTGCATGTGACAAAATGCATTTAATTTCCAAACAAATCAGATGTCTAACTACCATTTTTGACTGCTTTTCCTTCCATTTGGAAGTGGAAACCTGTGTGTTTTTGCATCAAGATTTTTTGTTTGTATTTTCTGTGCCTGATCAGGAAGTTGATTGATACAACGCCAGGCACTGGAGCACTTTTTAGATTGGAACCATGATTTGGGAGATACAGCATCGTCCTATATCGTTATTCACCATACAGCAACCTAATAGTTCCATATTTCTCTGTTTAATATGCTGGACTGTGGGTTCCTGAATTAAAGTGAATTTGAGGAAGGTGGTGATGTGTCATTAACTCCACTATATATTAGGTGAGGCTCCCTGAACTCATTCCAATTAAAGGTCTTCTGTATTTACGCACTTGCTGTCTCAGAAACATTGGAGCTAAGAATCTAGAGGCGAAAGGACTATGTTTTCAGACATTTTATCTTCTAGCTCTCTTTTTCTTTTCTCTTCTCATGCCTCAGTGATGCAGGAGGCAGACAAAGCAGGGGCTTACGCCTGTTTTCATAGCTAGGTTTTCTTGGAACAAGCCACTAGCCTGCCACCAGAAGCAGTAGCTCAAGGGGAACCACACTGCATCAAGCATGACTAACCAGGAGACTCGTGCTTACTACTCAACATAGGTGTGACAGAAGGATTTACAGGTTGACAGTCAACTGTTTGGTTGGGTTACCAATGCAAGTTATTTGCCCTTGAATTGCTGGAGTGGAACTCAAGATCAGAGCCTCAGGCTGAGAAGCAGAAATGCTAACCCCTGCGCCACAAGACTTCCACCCAGTGTACTTATTTCAACAAATATATTTAGTAGTAATGCTTCGAAGTGTATATCTTGTAGCTTTTACCTTCAACTATTTCAGTAAAAAAAAGTCCACAGCAAATGGCTAGAAACACTCAGCCGGCCAGGCAGCACTGTGTTGGAGAGAGTTAACATTTCAGGCCATTGACTTTTCATCAGACCTACTGAGCATTTCCAGCATTCTTTGTTTTTATTTCAAATTTCCAACATCCACATAGTATTTCACTCCTGTTTGCAATGGTTCGTATTATCTTAGCAGCGAACATTGCAGTTTTTCAGCATCAATATAAATACCCAGTTAACTGGTTTTATTTTACAAAAAGAATACATCAACATGTTTTACATGCCATTTTGTTAAATCTCGAATATGTATTGTTTAAAATCTGTACACACTTTATCAAAAAAATAAATGTGAAAAAGATGCTGTTGCAAAGCAACAGGTGGGAAGAGGCAATTTGTCCACAATATACAAATGACCAAATATTTGTTTTGTGTTGTTTTTCGGTCAATACATATTGATCAGGAGAACAGGTTGAAACCCATGCTCTGCTCTTCTTGGAAATGGGGGCCTATTAAATTCCAGCAAAACTGCCTCAAAAGATTTTTTGACATTTCATTTCCTCTGTGCAGCATTGAAGTGTCAACCTACTGTGTAAGAGTGTGAGAATTTAAGGAATAAGGACAGGAATGGACCAGATAGCCTCACAATTCTGCTGCACCATCATTAAGATCATGGCTGTTCTTCTACCGGATTTCCTCACCCAATCTCTGTAAGCTTGGATACCCTTATAACAGGCTTTGAACACACGATCCCTAACTCATAGTTATGAGCATTGCCAACAGTTGGGCCACAATTCTGTAGTACTGTGTGCGGTTCTGGTCACTCTGTTTAGGAAGGATATTATTAAGCGGGAGAGGGTTCAGAAAATATTTGCCAGGATGTTGTTGGGAATGGGTGGTTTGAGTTATAAAAATAGGCTGGGACTTTTTTCAATGGAGCGCTGGAGGTTGAGGAGTGACCTTACAGAAGTTTGTAAAATCATGAGGGGCATAGATAAGGTGAATAGCGATGGTCTTTTCCCTAGGCTGGGGGAGTTCAAAACTAGGAGACATATTTTTAAGGTGAGAGGAGAAAGATTTAAAAAAGACACGAGAGGCAGCTTTTTTTACACAGAAAGTGGTTCGTGTGTGGAATGAACTGCCAGAGGAAGTGGTGGGTACAGTTGTTGTTACAATGTTTAAAAGACATTTGGATAAGTACATGAATAGGAAAGACTTGGAAGGATATGGGCCAAGCACAGGCAAGTGGGGTTAGTTTGGTTTGAGAACATAGTTGGTGTGCACTAGCTGGACCGAAAGGTCTGTTTCCGTGTTGTATGACTCTGTGATTCTAATTGATACTGCTAATGTGATCTGCACAAACAATATGACCAGCTGCCTGAAGAAGCAGGCAATCTAGTTAATCTGTACATTATTTTGCAGGCATGTTTGTATAATACTGTGTGGGTAACCCTGTTGTTTCTTTACATTGTACAGTAGCCCATTACTGTGTGACACTGAAGCACCATGAACACTTAATATAACTTGTATATTTGCCACTTAATAAGGATACCACACTAAATTTCTTCAGAGTCGCCCTTTGGTCTAGCTCGCAATCTCAGCCTCATTAATAAGAAGACTGTGTTTATTCCTTTCCAATTTATCAGAATATTGTTTGTTTATGACTCATGCAGTCAGTGTCTGGAACTGCCCTAATGAGGTCACCTGGAGTGTGTCCGCAATTTGTTTTGGGACAGTTCAATCGCATGTTTCTCAAACGTGCTCCATCTGGTTCAGGCAGCTTGAACAAGAGTGATGTGTATTCAATGCTATGTAGTCACCGGCTACAAAGAGGTTGGAAACACAATCCCTAGCTGAACATACCAAAAAAACCTCTGTCAGATTGGGTTGCAAACTGGTATGGAGAGCACACTGCAAAATGGGTATCATGATTGTACACTGATACTTCATGAAAAGCTGGACATAGGTTAAAGAATTAAGAATCAGGAACTAATGCAGCTTCAAAGAACAAGAACTTTAATTTTCCTCCCAATCTTTCTGTTCTTCAGTAATATGTCTGTTTATAAAGGGAATCTGATCTTATCTTTGAAGCAGTTAATTGGGGAAGATACAGAGATGAGCAGTGCAAGGGAATGAAGTTATAAGTGGTGAAGGCAGTTTGGCACAGTGTACCCTCCCAGAAATGATCCTGTGAAATCCTGTACTCATCCTACATAGCACCGTTTGCTGCCTTATTCTTGAGCAATAGTTGACGCATAGGGGGTGAAAGACAACTTTAGCAGAAGAACACAATGGGCCCTTACAGTTTGTTATATATCTGTGCCAAGCGTTCTTTCTATTAACCTGTGAAAGACACTAACGTGAAGTACATAACAGTTGATCAGTCTTCCATTTATGACTTCGCAAAAGTTAATTTTCACCCTCTTAAAGTCTCAGAAGCAGTGAAATTGATGGTTTCTGAAATAGTTCTGGTAAAAGTACCCAACCTGTGACAGACAGTTGAAATGTTTGATCACAGATGTGGTCAGAGTTATTGGCTGCTTGGATGTTATTCTATATCTATTGAATTCCAACTTTCATTGCCCACATTGCTTTGATAATATTGTTAATAAAAGATTAAAGACAAAAGAGTTTTTTTTTAAATAAATGAAGAGATAAAAATATAGGGAGTTCACTTACATTTATCCAGTGAGAACTGAAGCCATTAGCCCCTTCGTCAGGTGAAGTGAGAGAGGGGCCACACAGACACAGAATTTATAGGCAGAGAGATCAAGGGCAGAGAGATCAAAAGAATATAAAAATGGTGTGAGAGGAGTGTCAAATAATACGTCTCTGCAGGTGATCAAAAGAATCAGACGGTGTGAGTAAAGTGTCAACAGCTGAATAACAAGTGAAGGGATGACCTATAATCTGATTAAATGAGGCAGAGAGATAATTACAACAAATTAAAAAAAAGCGGTGGTGCTGGAGACAAACCAAATGACTGGAATAACATGTTAAGTATAAGTCACATGCTGAGGGTCTAACCAAAGTAATAAGTAATTCAAAACTGTAGAAACTAATTAAGGAAAAGAGATCATAACAATTTATCGAGGTGATTCTGTCGAAACAGAACAGTAAGGAAGATTTTACAGATACAGAACAGTGTGGTAAGGTCACATGTAGCGTGACATGAACTCAAATTTATGGTTGAGGCCATCTTCATGGGTATGGAACTTGGCTATCAGTTTCTGCTCAGCAATTCTGTGTTGTTTTGTATCTCGAAGGCTCTTTGGAGGACGCTTATCCAAAGATCAGAAGCTGAATGTCCTTGACCGATGAAGTGTTCCCCGACTGGGAGGGAACATTCGTGTCTGGTGATGGTTGCACGGTATCCATTTATCTGTTATCATAGCGTCTGCATGGTCTCACCAATGTACTATGCCTCGGGGCATCCTTCTCTGCAGCATATGAGGTAGACAATGTTGGCCGAGTCGCATGAGTACTTGCTGTGCGCATGGCGGGTGGTGTTCCCATGTGTGATGGTAGTGTCCATGTCAATGATCTGACATGTCTTGCAGAGGTTGCCATGGCAGGGTTGTGAGGTGTTGTGGTCGATGTTGTCCTGAAGGCTGGATAGTTTGCTGAAAAAAATGATCTGTTTAAGGTTTGGTAGTTGTTTGAAGGCAAGAAATGGAGGCATAGGGAAGATCTTGGCAAGATGCTCATCATCATCGATGACATGTTGAAGGCTGTGAAGAACATGATGTGGTCTCTCCGCTCTGGGGAAGTACTGGACGATGAAAGGTACCCTATCAGTCGTATCCTGTGTCTGTCTTCTGAGGAGGTCGGTGCGATGTCTCGCTGTGGCACGTCAGAGCTGGCGATCGATGAGTTCAGCATCGTATCCTGTTTGTATCAGGGTGTCCTTCAAAATCTTCAGGTGTCCATCACGTTCCTCCTCATCTGAGCAGATCCTGTGTATGTGCAGGGCTAGTCTGTAGGGCATGGATGTTTTAATATGTTTAGGGTGGAAGATAGAGGTGCAGCATCATGAGGTTATCTGTGGGCTTGTGGTATTGTGAGGTACTGAGGTGTCCCTCCCGGAAGGAGATGCAAATGGCCAAGATGAGACTGATCCTGAAGAGTAGTCCACGGAGAGTCTGATGATGGGATGAAACTTGTTGATATCGCTGTGTAATCGTTTCAGTGATTCCTCACCATGACTCCAAAGGAAGAAAATGTCGTCAATGTATATGGTATAGTATTGGCCAGAGATCTTGAGCAGCAAAGAAATCGTGCTCGAACTTGTGCATGAATATGTTGGCATATTGGGCTGCAAATTTTGTCCCCATGGCTGTTCCATGTGTCTGGGTAAAGAACTGGTTGATGTACATGAAAACATAGGATGGTGTCTGGAAATTGGCACTTGTTGGTATTGAATACTGAGGCTGTTGTGGCGATGCCGTTGTTGTGGGGGATACTGGTGTAGAGTACCGAAACGTCCATTGTGACGAGGAACACTCCTGTTTTGACTGTTCGTGAGGGCTACATTTCTATAGATAACAGCCATGGGGCCCAAATTTGCAGCCCAATATACCAACATTTTCATGCACAAATTCGAACAAGACTTCTTTGCTGTGCAGGACCTCTGACCAACGCTATACACCAGATACATCGATGACATTTTCTTCCTTTGGACTCATGGTGAGGAATCACTGAAACGAGTACATAGCGATATCAACAAGTTTCATCCCACCATCAGACTCACCATGGACTACTCTTCAGAATCAGTCTCATTGTTGGACACATGCATCTCCATCAAGGACGGACATCTCAGTACCTCACTCTATTGCAAGCCCATGGATAACCTCTCAATACTGCACTTCTCTAGCTTCCACCCTAAACATATTAAAACATCCATACCCTACAGACAAGCCCCGCACATACACAGGATCTGCTCAGATGAGGAGGAACATGATGGACACCTAAAGATTTTGAAGGACGCCCTGATAAGAACGGGATTTAAAGCTCAACTCATCGATCACCAATTCCAACGTGCCACAACGAAAAACCACAACAACCTCCTCAGAGGACAGACACAGGATACGACTGATAGGGTAGCTTTCATCGTCCAGTACTTCCCCAGAGCGGAGAGACCACACTATGTACTTCACTGCCTTCAACATGTCATCGATTACAAGGAGCATCTCACCAAGATCTCCCCCATGCCTCCACTTCTCATCTTCAAACAACTGCCAAACCTTAAACAGACCATGATTTGCAGCAAACTACCCAGCCTTCAGGACAACATCGACCACAACACCACACAACGCTGTCATGGCAACCTCTGCAAGACATGTCAGATCATCGACATGGACACTACCATCACATGTGGGAACACTACCCAACACGTGCACAGCAAGTATTCATGTGACTCGGCCAATGGTTGTTTTTTTCATACGCTGCAGGCAAGGATGCCCTGAGGCATGGCATATTGGCAAGACCATGCAGACGTTACAAAAATGGATGAATGGACACCATACAACAATCGCCAGACAGAATGTTCCTTCCCAGTTGGGGAACATGTCAGTGGTCAAGTACATTCAGCTTCTGATCTTGAGGTAAGCGTTCTCTAAGGCGGCCTTTGATACACAACAACACAGAATCGCCAAGCAGAAACTGATAGCTAAGTTCCATACCCCATGAAGAGGGCCTCAACCGTGATCTTGGGTTCATGCTGCACTACATGTGATCCCACCACACTGTTCTATATCTGTAAAATCTTCCTTACTGTCCTGTTTTGACACCATCATCTTGATAAATTGATACGATCTCTCTACCTTAATTAGTTTGTACAGTTTAGGGTTACTTATTACTTTTAGACCCTCAGCATGTGACTCATATACCTATCATGTTATTTAAGTCATTTGGGTTGTCTCCAGCACCACCTTATTTTTATTTTTTTGTAATTATCTCTCTGCCTCATTTAATTAGATTATTGATTACTTTTGATCACCTGCAGGGACTAATTGACACTGCATTCACACCATTTGTATGATCTTTTGATCACTCTGCCCTTGATCTCTCTGCCTATAAATTTTGTGTCTGTGTGCCCTCTCTCACTTCACCTGACGAAGCAGCTGTGCTCCAAAAGCTTGTGATTTCATATAAACCTGTTGGACTATAACCTTAGTGTCATGTGACTTCTGACTTTGTCCAGCCCAGTCCAACACCAGCACCTCCCCATCAGAGCTCAGCTGAGCAGGAATGAAGTGGTATTGGGGTTGGGACAGTTGACATCTCCTGCCCATGGACATTCACAGCAGTGTGGGTCCAGTTCTGACAACCACCTCTCAGCAGCAATGAACAGATGAAGATCTGATGTGAAATGATGGAAAGATTTCCATTTTAAAAGTAACAATACTCACCATTCATCACTGGTAAACCTCAGAACAGGACGATTTGTGTAATCTCTATGACGGAAATGTTAATTCACAGGTTCTTTACTAAACTACTTTCTTCTCTTGATAGGTGTTCACATCCCATGGTCCTACTGTCATCATGCCAACTTGGTTCTGCTCTCGAAAATGGTTTGACTACATTGGAAAGTTTGATGAAGGTGGAAAAGTGAGTACAGCTGCCCACACAGAATAAAATGCAAAGAAAGGACCACAGGTTCAGCTATCTATTAGTTTGAATTTTTTTTTAAGAAGAATATTCTTTTCACAGAATGTGGGAGTCTCGGGCTTACTGTTATACATTCCTAATTGCTCTTGAGAAGGTGGTGGTGAGCAATGTCTTTGAACCACTGTAGTCAATGTGATGTAGGTACAGCTGCAGTGCTGTCAGGGTTTGGACTCAACATCAATGTGGATACGTCGGTAATGGCTCCAAGTTGGGCTAATGTGTAGCTCGGGAGGGGAGCTCACAGGAAAAAGTGTTGCCATGCCTCAGCGGCCCTTGTCCATGTAGTTGGGACAAAAAGTGAGTATGGGAGGTGTTATTGAAGAAGTCTTAGTAAATGACCATAGTGTATCTTGTGGTGAGAATGAATGTTAAAAGTGTAGATGAAGTGAAGTGCCAGTCAAGCGGGCTGCTTTGCCTTGGATGGTGTCAAGCTTCTTGAGTGTTGTTGGAGCTGCACCCATCCAGGCAAGTAGAGAGTATTGCATGACATTCTTGATCTGTATCTTGGATAGGTACTGGGGAGTCAAGAGGTGGGTCACTTGCTGCAGGTAGATAGAAATAAGTAAAATGGTCCAAGTTCCTCATTGAATTGGATAAAACATTGGTGGCACTGTAACATTAAAGGTGTTCAGTTAAATTGGTTGTAATAATTCTTGGGGGCGATCAACAAAATTAAATCTGTATTGTGTCATTGACTTTAAAATTAGGACTTCCAAATTAATCAAATTAGATTTCAATGTACAGTAACATGTAGGCAGTGGAAATCTGTTTTTTTGCCTCTTGGACCACATTGAAATAGCTGCCTTGATTGATAGCATTGAGACTGGCTGAGGAATCTCAGGTAAAAGGCAAGCCTCAGAGACTGAGCAGAATAGACCAAACCTGCACCGTCCACTTCCATGGCGCTGGAATTCAGTATGTTTGAAGATGCTTTGTGTGGCCACCCCACCCACTCACCGCATCCCCCCGCCCCACTTCTACTCACACCTCCCCACACCATATCAGTGGTGTTCTTGTTCTCTACTGGCTGGGGGAGACAGTATTGTATGTGCTTCCACATCAAACCATTTTCTCTAAGGTAATCGTTAGCAGCATCTAGGAACTTGTGACAAACAAGGACTGAATATAAGGCAAGTGCGAGCTACTAACTCTTATGAACTGTAAGCTACAGCTGTAAGAATGGTTGAGAAGGACTTTGTTCGTGCCTTGTTCCTTCAGGACTCAGTCTGATGTGATCTGGCATTATCATGGTGCAGTTAACCCTTTACTGTACATTATCAGACACGCCCTGGGGGCTAACTAAACAGTGATGTGGATGGTGATCTAGAAAATAGCTGTCAGTATTTCATCAGCAGCAGCAATGCCTTGTATCTAGCGACTATCTTCAATGTAGTTAAAACATCCCAACATGTTTCACAGGACAATAATCAGACAGGAATTGATACTGAGCCAGTGCGAGAGACATTAGGGAGGGTAACCCAATCCTTGGTTCTAAAGAAGGGTCTAGGCCCGAAACGTCAGCTTTCCTGCTCCTCTGATGCTGCTTGGCCTACTGTGTTCATCCAGCTCTACACCTTGTTATCCCTTGGTCAGGTAAGTTGACTTGAGCAGTGTCTGGAAGGAAGAGTGGTTGCTGGAGAAGAATGAAGAGGTTTGGGGAGAGAATTCCAAAATGTAGGATAGATTGCTGATGACATCGCAGAATAGAATAGATTCTCAGCCATGTAGAAGCAGGACATTCAGCCCATTGAGTTCACACCACCCCTCTGAAGAGCGTCCCACCCAGACCGACCTCCCTACCCCATCCCAGTAACCCTGCATTTCCCAAGGCTAATCCATCTATCCTGCACATCCCTGGACACTACGGGCAATTTAGCATGGCCAAACCAACTAACCCGCACATCTCTGGACTGTGCGTGGAAACCCCAGAGCACCCAGAGGAAATCTACACAGACATGAGGAAAATATGCAGACTCCACATAGACTAAGGCTGGAATTGAGCCCTGGTCCTTGGCGCCGTAAGGGCGGCAGTGCTAACCACTGAACCACCGTGCTGCCTAATGGTGGTCAATGGTGGAGTAATAGAAATCAGAATGGATGAGAAGCCAGAGTTTCATGAATTTCAGGTACTCAGAAGGTTGCTAGGCTCGAGGAACTGGAGAAGAAGGGCAGGCTTTAAATATGAGGATTTTTAAATATAAGGTATTGGTGAATGGCCCAGTCTAAGGGTTAAACAAGAGGGGGAAATTCTAAAGCTACATAATCTTTGTAGACTAAATTCTCCCCCATTAAAAAACTCTCATTCAAATTTGAAAGAAGCCAGCCTGTGCCTTATCTACAGGACCTATTTTCTGAATGTTTATGTTCAGTTAATGGTTTTACAGTATCACTGAGATTCATTAACGACATACTTCAAAGGCTTAAAATGCCAAGCATTAAAATAAATCTTGCTACAAAGGAATTTTATTTTAATTAGGACTGATGCTAGCTGATGGGGAGTTACTGGTTCTTTGATGTAAACAGAAAAGTGCAGTAATTGATGCACATGCAGACAACGTGCCAAGGCCGAGAATGAAGATTTACAGACCCATCTCAAAAGTGTCAGGACTGCTGAGATACAACACATGCTCTGTAGGAAGAGAGGGAGGGAAAGCTGGCTGTGATATATTATCATTACAGTCCATTCCTGTTGTAATCAAGGCCAGTTTGACCAAAGAACATCCTGGGAATGAAACCCTTCCCCTTCGTCCAATGATATTATTTGATGCAGAGAGATAAATCATTTCTCAACCTGTACTTTAAGTGACTCAAGTCTCAGACACACCTAGCACACAAAGTATTTGCTACGATCTGCTGGGTGGTTAGCAGGTTGGTACCTCAATCACTGAACATTGGAAAGGAATAAAGAAACCAATATTTTTATTCTTGTTTTTCAGTAGCTTGATGAGGCAATTAGAGCATTGGTTAATCTTCTCAAATGCAATGTGCTATTATCAGACAGTGCCTGAGCTAAAGAACGTTTCTTGAAAATGTTATTAAATCAATGACATGCTACAGCTTTATGGTTCTCAAGTTAAGAAATGAAGGAAATACGAACACCTTATATACAAATCTAATATTCAAAGCTGTTGAATCCCTATATTAAGAGTTTCAAGCCTCCAAAACGTTTTAGGTCTATTCTAGGATAGCAGATCCAAACTGGATTGCTCCTGGCAACCTCTTGTGTCAAACTACAGATTGTTTTTAGCAGAAGCCTGAAGAAATGTCATCAGTCTATTCTTAACCTGCGAGCGACGCTTGGCACCAGGCTCCAGTTACTCGCTAATGTCCTTGAACAAGCTGTGCCTCTAAGGCCCATCCCCAGCTCTTTGATACTTCATTGTTTCTATCCCTTTAGATTCTGTCCCCACCACAGCACAGAAATGAACCAAACAAAAATCGAACAACATTCTCTGACATGTTCATTCTCTCTCTTCATTCTTTCTGCAAATATAGAGATGGACAAACACACTGTCCTCCTCAAAACACACCCTCCTGCATTGTCCAACTCAGTGTGGAACATCTGCACATGGTACTTGCCTTACCCATTTGTTTATGGACAGTGTATTGCCAGCAATGTGCTTCCCTCCCAGTTCTGATTAGAAACCGCACGAGGATTCAGATCTGGCTTCTGTCCACTTCCTACTCTACATGTTGCTTTTAAAACAACATCCCCAAAATGAGATCAGCTTCTACATATATCGTAATGACAACTAACTGCTTGATCTCTTCGTAACCTCTATCAATCCCTTTATTGCTCTTATGGTATTAAAATCCTTTTCCACATGTAGTCTTAAATCAGCTGCAATTCTCTACAACTTTTTTTTCAAACAGTGGGTAGAGCAAACGACTATTTAGAACATCCAACATAAATTTAACTGAATGTATCTGCTCCTCTGGCTACTATCTCACGTTTCTTTACCTACCATAGTGCATCCATTTATTAAAATGCAAATCAGACATCAGAATGCAGCCATTGTAAATGTGGAGTTAAATATATAAATAACAAAGTTACCCCTTACAACGCCTTGCTTCTACAGACACTGTGCAATTTATTGAAACACATGAAATGGTGTGCCTTAATTACTGTCAACGACTCTCAGTCGTTGAAAATTTACTTCTGCAAATGTACACTCCCATTGCTTCAGATTTTAATTATTGTTGGAGATTGGAAACAAAGCAACAAAAATGAAATATATATTGTTATTACTGGAATTTAGTCTAATCCAATTTAGTTAACTTTTGCTTGCCGTACCTAACTTGGTATTGAATTAAATCTTTTAATTGCTGCTTTCTCTTTGGACTCTGCACTGCCTATTATCAAGCCTTCAGTTTGATAAGAGATGAAGACAAATATTTGCTTTCCCTGTTCACAAATAGTTGACAGGCAGGAGTATCCAGTGCAAAACCCCATAGAATATCTACAGATGGTTGCAAGCATAATGGCTATTGACATTCATTCACTATTAACCACAAAGTCCAGCCTTTTGGATATCCCTTCAAATCAATTGTATTAGCATGATGCAAGAAATCATGCATTTCATGCTCTCGTTATTGGCTTTTATATTTCTAATCTCAACAATTCCAAAATAAGCCATTCGAAATAGTGAATATCCATTCAGGGCAATTTTGATACTCAGACGTCTGCACATTTAAAAATATCATGTCTTCACTAAGAAACCCCTGTGGTAGTGTTGAAACGTCAATTCAATGATCATAATGCAACATTGAATAACACAACGATGTACGAAGCAGATGTTTGAGCATTACTGTTAAAAGTCTAAGATTTTGTATGGCTTATATGCTGAAGGTTCTCATGATGGAAATTCTTACCAATCTATTTCTCTAGGGTGTCCCTGAAGATCTATTGTTCTTTTACGAAAATCTTCGAAAGGGAGGGAGTGTATTTCGAGTGGATCACTGTCTGCTTCTCTATCGCTATCACCTGGAGGCTGCAACTCATGCTGTGTTAGAGTAAGGCTTCTTACGCTTTTGGAATCATTTCATGCACAAAATTTATGTCTTTGTAGAGTTGGTGCAGTGTACTTTATCAATGCAAAAGTGTAGAACGACTAAAAGAAACCCAAAAGAACCGCGGATGCCGTAAATCAGGAACAAAAACAAAGTTGCTGGAAAAGCTCAGCAGGTCTGGCAGCACCTGTGAAGGAGAAAACAGAGTTAACGTTTCAGGTCCAGTAACCCTTCCTCAGAACTCTAGAACTGCGAATGGTTACCTTATAAAGAAATACAGGTTGGGCCTGTATTCTTTGGAATTTGATGGGATGAGAAGTGATCTTATTGAATCATGGTGCAATCCTGAGGGGAATTCACAAAGTGGATGCTGAAAGGGAGAGACTAGAACGAGGGGACACAGTTCAGAAGTAAGGGCTTGCCCATTTAAGACGGAGGTGACAATTCCTCTTCTCTTGGAGAGTTGTGTGTCCGGGGAAGTCTCTTTCCCAGAGAACGACAAACGCAGGGTTGAATCATAAAATCATGGAAATCCTGCAGTGTGGAAACAGGGCCTCCAGCCCAACAAGTCCACACCGATCCATCCCACTATAGGCCACCTAAGCTCTGCATCCCTGAACACTATGGGCAATTTAGCACAGCCAATCCACCTAGCCTGCACATCTTTTGGTCTGTGGAGGAAACCGGAGCAACCGGAGGAAAGCCATGCAGACACGGGGAGAATGTGCAAAATCCACACAGTTACCCCGAGGCTGGAATTGAACCCAGGTCCCTGGTGCTGTGAGGCAGCCGTGTTAACCATATTGTGTGGACAAATGTAGAAAGATTCTTGATTAGGTAGTCGGGGCAAGCACAACTGCGGAGTCAAGACCAATCAGATCAGCATGATTTGACTGAATGGCAAAGCAGTTTGATGGACCAACGATGGACCTAATTCATGTGTCCGGATGAGTTTCTGTCTGTTTGTACATTTGTATGCGTGCCATAGAGATGTATAGCGCAGAGAAAGGCCCTTCAGCCCATTGAGTCTGCACTTATCAAAAACAAGCACTTAACGATTCCAATCCCATTTTCCAGCACTTTGCCAATAGCCTTGTGTACCTTGACATTGCAGGTACACATCGAAATACTTTTAAAATATTTATGAGGGTTTCTGCCTCTACCACTGTTACAGGTAGTGAGTTCCAGAGTCCCACAACCCTATGGGTAATAAAGCTTTACCTCACAACCCACTAAACCTCCTGGGCCCAATAATCTTAAATCTGTGACCTTTGGCCATTCATCCCATCACCAAGGGGAGAAGTTTCTTCCTGTCTACCCTGACTATGTCCCTCATAATTTTTTACATCTCAATCATGTTCCCCTGCTCCCCCCACTCCAAACATTTGTATATTAAGGCAATTAATAACTCCATGAAAATATCGAGGATTTAGAAACATAGAGTTAAATTTAAATCTACACCTCATTGCTTGATTGCCGTGCGTAGACTGTGGAGTCCCTTTTGATTGTCCTGAATAAGGCGTGTGGTGATGACAGACTTAAAAGTTGAACTCTAAACTTCACCTTCAGGAAAGCCAGTGGCAGCAACGTCATGGGAAAAATGCTGGTATAGGCATCTCACGACAGATATCAGAAATCTCTAAACCCATCCTGTTATGACATCACACAGCCCATTTGGCTGATCCGGTACCAACATACCAAATTTCAGACCACGCAGGTCCATTGAATGAACTTACTTGTCACTCACCAAAGATCAAATGTTCAGCTGCTAGAGTGGTGCAACACTGGAATTATGCAAAAGTTCAGGTGTCCAATCTTCAGGTAAGATCATTTAGAGTATTGCCTTCTATTTCAAATGCAATCAAAGTACTCTGTTTTATCTTTGGAGGTGTTTTTTTGAGTTCCTGATTTCCATTCTCAGGAAGCTGGAGGATTTGCTGGCTTCACCTCTACAAAGGGTGCAACAGGTACAGAGGTTTGCGTGGCACTGCCTCTGACACAGCTCAACAGAGAGATGGTGCAGAGGTTATAGAGAGGGAGGCTGTGCAGGATACTCTGTGCTAATTTGCAGCTAGGCTCCACAATGCATCTTGATGGCGACAGGAGGCTGCCTGAGGGGCCAGACAATACACCGAGCAACTGGGTGCACATATCCATCAGCATTCTCCTGTATACATGCCTAGGGAGCTCCTTTGGTGAGGCCTCCTGTCAGAGATCTCATCTGTGACCATGCCCTCCATTGGTAAACAACCTATTCTTTACCGATGGCATGACTCCAGCTCTGCAACGCCATGTAGCTCATCACACCCGATCCCAACTTGGTACTAGCCTTTGATGTATGTGCATTGCTAGTGTCGAAGTAAGTGACTCATTCCTCTTCTTCAGTTGCTGAGCTGTTGCTCTGTTTCCTCTTCCTGCCTGTGCTGGGGTAGGGAATGCAACAGATTGTGAGTGTCTGAAAGCAGGAAAGCAAAATGGAAAGATTGTTGTATGGGAGGCAGTATTCTAGAAAGCCAGCTGGTGAAGGATAGAACTGGAGCCAATGTTTACACACTGTTATAAGCATTTATTTCCAATATGAGCATATACTTCCTAATTCAACAACCCATATATTCTGTCTTTATTTGCAGATCCACATGTAAATCCTGGTTAATACGCACGACTTGCAGATACTTGAACATGATTATATCAATAGTCAGTTGGTAGTACAGAGCTTGACATTTCTGAAAAGGAGAGGTCATTGAAGCTTTTCATCTTGTCAATATCATCATGACAAATGGAAGAATACCCGATTATATCATTTGAAATTTGGCATTCTTGCTTTTGTCCTGATGAGTGGAAGATGAAACACTTCAGTAACATGTCTGTCTCTCCAACAATTTATGTACAATTAACAATGGGATGAAATGCAGCAGGTGAGAGCTGTCTCACAGATGAGCCGTGCAACAGCCTGACACAGTCATACTCACAAAACCATACCTTCCAGGCAATGTCCCAGACACCACCATCACCATCCCTGGATATGCCCTGTCCCAAAGGCAGGACAGACCCAGCAGAGGTGGCAGCACAGTGGTAAATAGTCAGAAGGGAGTTGCTCCGGGAGTCTTCAACATTGACTCCGGACCCCGTGAAGACTCATGGCATCAGGTTAAACATGGGCAAGGAAACCTCCTGCTTATTACCACGTACTGTCCTCCCTCAGCTGATGAATCAGTACTCCTCCACGCTGAACACTTAGAGGAAGCACTGAGGATGGCAAGGGCACAATATGTACTCTGGGTGGGGGAATTTCAATGTATACCATCAAAAGTGGCTCAGCAGCAGTACTACTGATCAGGGCTCCTAAAGGACATCACTGCTAGCCTGGATATCCGGCAGGTGGTGAGGAACAAGAGGGAAAAGCATATACTACTTCACATTACCCATCTGACAGCTGCAGATGCATCTGTCCATGACAGTATTAGTAAGAGTGACCACCGCACAGTCCTTGTGCAGACGCAGTCCCGCCTTCACATTGAGAATAACCTCCATCGTGTCGTGTGGCACTATCACTGTGCTAAATGGGACAGACTTCACACACACAGATCTAGTAACTCAAGACTGGACATCCATGAGGCGCTGTGGGCCATCAACAGCAGTAGAATTGTACTCCAGCACAATCTGTAACCTCATGGCCTGGCATATCCCCCACTCAACCATTACCATCCAGCCAGGGGATCAACCCTGGTTCAATGAAGAGTGCAGGAGCGCATGCCAGGAGCAGCACCAGACATACCTGAAGATGAGGTGTCAACCTGGTGAAGCCACCAAACAGGATTACTTGCACACCAAACAGCATAAGCAGCAAGTGATAGATAGAGCTAAGTGATCCCACAACCAACAGATCAGATCTAAGCTCTGCAGTCCTTCCACATCCAGTTGTGAATGATGGTGGACAATTAAAGAACTCACCGGAGGACAAGGCTCCACAAATATTCCCATCCTCAATGGTGGAAGATTCCAGAAAAGATAAGGATGAAAGCATTTGCACCAATCTTCAGCCAGAAGTGCCGAGTGGATGATCCA
>JAHRHZ010000078.1:14210963-14236015 GCA_024137785.1 Ginglymostoma cirratum | reverse complement strand
CAAGCTGTTCCAGTACAATTACAACACTGGTATCTACCCAACAATGTGGAAAACTGTCCAAGTATGTCCTGCATATAGATAACAGGACAAATCCAACCCGCCTAATTACTGCCCTACCATTCGACTCTCGATCATCAGTAAAATGATGAAAGGTGTCATCAACAGTGCTATCAAGCAGCACCTGCTCAGCAATAACCTGCTCAGTGACGCCCAGTTTGGTTTCCGCCAGGGCCACTCAGCTCCTGACCTCATCACAGCCTTGGTTCAGACATGGACAAAAGAGCTGAATTCCAGAAGTGAGGTGAGAGTGACAGCCCTTGACATCAAGGCTGCATTCGACCAGGTGTGGCATCAAGGAGCCCTGGCAAAACTGGAATCAGTGGGTTTCAGTGGGCAAACTCTCCAGTGGTAGGAGTCATACCTGACACATTGAAAGATGGTCGTGGTTGTTGGAGGTCAATCATCTCAGCTCCAGGACATCTCTGCAGGAGTTCCTCAGGGTAGTGTTCTTGGCCCAACCATCTTCAGCTGCTTCATCAATGACCTTCCCTCCATCATAAGGTCAGTAGTGGGGATGTCTGCTGATGATCGCACAATGTTCAGCACCATTCGCAACTCCTCAGATACTAAAGCAGTCCATGTTCAAATGCAGGCTTGGGCTGGCAAGTGGCATGTGACATCCGCGCCAAACAAATTCCAGGTTATGATCATCACCAATAAGACACAATCTAACCACTGCTCCATGACATTCAATGGTGTTACTGTCACTGAATCCCCCACTAGCAACATTCTGGGTGTTATCATTGACCAGAAACTCAACTGGACTCACCACCTAAACACAGTGGCTACAAAACCAGGCCAGAAGCTAGGAATATTGCTTCGAGTAACTCACCTCCTGACTCCTCAAAGCTTGTTCACCATCAACAAGGTACAAGTCAGGAGTGTGATGGAATACACCTCACTTGCCTGGATGGGTGCAGCCCCAACAACACTCAAGAAGCTTGACACCATCCAGGACAAAGCAGCCCGCTTGATTGGCACTACATCCACAAACATTCACTCCCTCTACCACTGACGCTCAGTAGCAGCAGTGTGGACTATCTACAAGATGCACTGTAGAAATTCACCAAAGATCCTCAGACAGCACCTTCCAAACTCAGACCCACTTCCATCTAGAAGAGCAAGGGCAACTGATATATGGGAACACCACCACCTTCAAGTTCCCCTCCAAGCCACTTACCATCCTGACTTGGTAATACGTCACCGTTCCTTCACTGTCGCTGGGTCAAAATCGTGGAATTCCCTCCCTGATGACATTGTGGGTCAATCTACAGCGGGTGGACAGCAATAGTTCAAGAAGGCAGCTCCTTCTCAAGGGCAAATAGGGATGAGCAAGAAATACTGGCCAGCCAGTGATGCCCACATCCCACAAAAATGAATAGAAAAATAAAGGTTCATACTCACACCATTTGCAGCATGTGTTTTACATCAGATGGCAGGATCAGTGTGAGGTGGCAGTTGAGAAGGCGCAGGATTTAGGAACATATTATCATCCTCAATGTACTGAGGGATGCTGGCTCAGCTTGGGAATAAAGGACGTACCCCTGCTGGGGTGAAACATTTCCTG
Source organism: Ginglymostoma cirratum (assembly GCA_024137785.1). Lineage (NCBI taxonomy): Eukaryota > Metazoa > Chordata > Chondrichthyes > Orectolobiformes > Ginglymostomatidae > Ginglymostoma > Ginglymostoma cirratum. The sequence continues at coordinate 14,234,388 of JAHRHZ010000078.1, read as the reverse complement.
CATGGGACTGAGGATGGCAGTGTCTTTGGTTCCCAGCTGGATCTGCTGTGCTCTCTTCTTTAGTGTGCCGTTAGTTTCCTTCACGTAGTGCAGGAGATTAGCAATACATTGGGTGCATTGCCTCCCTTAGATGAATAGCTGGAGGCAATATTCCCTTTAAGTTGCACCATTCTGACATTCTGTGCCTGACAGTTATCATGCCACCACAGATCGCAGCGTGGACCAGTTCTGATAATTGCTTCTGCGCACTCGGGGGTCAATGCAAAAGAGAAAGCATTAGAGGGAATGCTCTCTGAAGGTTTGTGAAGTCAGTGCGCAGTGTTGGTCTGAGATTGGCAGCATTGGTAGGTGGGTGAGGATGAGGTGTACGGTCTTTGGATGTTACATGTGAGCCCTGAGTGCCGGGGCTGGTGCTAGGTGATGGTTGTTGATGTGGTACATTGAGCAGCATGGGAGGTTGGTGGAGCAGTGGGTAGGGGATGGCAATGTGAAGATGCGTTTATTAACCCATAGAGGGTCTTTAGACTTCTTCTGCTTTTGCTGCCAGGCCGTTGAGCTCCAGAGACCAGGAAGTGACCTCCCTCCCCACCAGCTCTCAATCCCTTCTCGGAGTTGCATTATAAGCACCCAATGGCTTCCAAAGAAACAATCGGTCTTTTCTCATTTTACCTCCACCAGTAAGGCATCCAAGACCCTGGAGCACACTCTCTGCCATAGTGTTCTATTTTCCTTGTTCAGAATTGTAACAATAGTATTCCACAACTACCTCCTGTTATTCAGTGAGGCTTCCTTTTAAGAGCTGGAGGCTGTCTGCACATTGCTATTAGCACATGCTGCCTGGTTCCCGCAGAGAGAACAGCAGCACAGCGGACACTCAGACCTATGCTACAATCAGGTAAATGTGGTGACAACATCAAATATGTGTGCTACTCACCTTCACCAGAACTGGCACAGGTTGGGAACTGGCACAGGCTAGTGGCAGTGCATGGTACCAAAACACAGCACAGCACAAGCTTAAATTCAATGTTTTTCAGAATGCCTTCAGTTAAACCTATCATGTATAACAGTAACATCAAAGTTACCCAATTTATTCTAACAGTGACGATTCACAGAATTCTTTCATGACAAATTAAGATATCTTTGCTAACTCAAGGGATGCACTGGGGATTTCCCTGTTCTTCCTCTACATAGACAAGTTACAGCAAAGATTTATTATTCTTGCTTCAATATGTTCTGACAGCATGTGATGTATCTTCTGGTGACTAACATGAATCTCTTGAGCAATTGAATCTTCATTTGGCTAACACAACAATGCGACAATCTATATTTAGCCGAGGTGGCTTCAAGAAGCAAGTATTGAGATTTGTGAAATTAAATATCATTCAGGTAGAGCTGCTTTCTAAGCTTTAAATAACCAGTCAGGAGTGAAGATAGCTCCCTTTGAATGATCAGGTTTTGTTGGAATGAGAACGTAAAAGAGAAAAGAATATGCAAGACCTGGACTGTGAGGGGTCGAAACAGCAGCCAGTGTAAAAAACGCCTAAGTTTCCATAAGTCTGGTTGGAGAGCATCTACGTAAAAACTCAGCTATATACAATTGTAAGACATTAAAAGTTGTTGGCAAGACCTGCTGTGAGTGGATCTTAGCTGCGTAAAAGACACCGATCAGCTCTACAAGTTGCCAATTTGCACATAAGGAGTGATGCTACCGTGTTGCATGTAAAAATGCACCATCAGAAATGTATACAATACACATGTGGTGCTGTGGCTCAGCTTTAACATAATTCTGTAATTATATTGCACCCAAGGGAAACAGTTTCTTGTTACCACAGTAGAAAGTTACCAAAACAAGGGAAAGAAATTCTTGGTCCAAATCTTTTGATGTGGGAAAAGACTTCTGACTCAACATTACAAAATCTTGTTTTTAAGGAAGCTTTTGAATATGGGAATAAGATGGCGTGGTGACTGGGGAGCTTTGGTAGGAGTTCCAGAATGTGACAGAAAATAAAGAGAAAGAATAAATGCCTCATGCTGAGACTGGCCGTGCCACAAGGAGCAGTGCTTCGGTGCAACCAGTCATGGATAAACGTAATTGATGATTTGTATCTGGGGACCAAACAGATATTTGCTGATGATGCAAATGTCGGTGGGAATGTGACTTGAGAGGAGGATTTACATTGAGACAGTGGGCAAGAACATGGGAGATAGAATATCACATAGAAAAGGATGAAGTTATCCATTTGGTAGGAAAAACGGAAATGCAGATTAATCTTTAAATGAGCCCTGCTGCCTCAGCGCCAGGGACCAGGGTTCAATTCCACCCTTGGGCAACTGTCTGTGTGGAGTTTGCACATTCTCCCCCTGTCTGTGTGAGTTTCCTCCGGGTGCTCTGGTATCCTCCCACAGTCCAAAGATGTGCAGGCTAGGTGGATTGGCCCTGCTAAATTTCCCATAGTGTTCGGGGAGGTGTAGATTAGGTGGGTTGTAAGGGAATGGGTCTGGGTGGGATGCTCTGAGGGTCAGTGTGGACTTGTTAGGCCAAAGGGCCTGTTTCCACACTGTAGTGATTCTGTGATTGGAGGTCGGCAAACGTTCATTGACAAAGGAAACTAGATGTCCTTGTACAAAGGTGACTGAAACCTGACGTGCAGGTGAAGCAAGCATTTAAAAAGGCAAATAGTATGCTTTTATCGCAAGAGGGTTTGAGTGCAGGAGTAAAAATATCTTGCTGCAATTTTTTAAAGTCTTGGTGAAATCAGGCCTGGAGTGATGTGTACAGTTTTGGTCTCTGTACCCAGGGAAGTTTATACTTTCCATAGAGGGATAGCATTGAAAATCATCAGACTCATACCTGGTGTGGGAGGATAGTTGTGAGAAGAGATTGAGGAGATTGGGCAAGTGATGTCTTGATATTAAAAGGAGGCCAGGTGATCTTACTGAAGCATACAAAATCCTGATATGGCCCGACAACAGAGATACAGGAAGGATATTTTGTCTTTGGGGTCTAGAACCATGGGATACAGTCTCAAAATAAGAAGTGGGCCATTTAGGACTGAGATGGGGAAGAATTCTTCACACAGTGGGTGATGAATATTTTGATTTCTATATCCTAGAGGATTGTGGTGTTAACATCATTATCTTCCAACCATCAGCCATGTCCAGAAAACATGAAGAGAGACCATAAATTATTTTAAAAGTTATACCTTCCTGTTGACATTGTAAACTGAATTTTGCAGGACTAAAACACAGCCACTATAGATCACATGATGCAAATTAATTGCAAAGATTCCAATCAACAGTTACTAGGAACTCAGAACTCAAACAACATGTTCATGGAACAGCACAGTCTGACGTCCTGCCTTCACACTGGGAATAACAATTGTGTTGCTTTGCACTGTCACTGTGCTAAATGGGATAGACTTCGAACAGGTCTAGCAACTCAAGACTGGGTATTCATGAGGCGCTGTGGACCATCAACAGCATCAGAATTGTGCTCCAGTACAATCTGTAACCTCATGGTCTGGCAATCCCCCACACAACCATTACCATCCAGCCAGGGATCAACCCTGGTTCGATGGAGTGTGCAGGAGCACATGCCAGGAGCAGCACCAGGCATACCTGAAGATGGGGTGTCAACCTGGTGAAGCCACCAAACAGGATTACTTGCACACCAAACAGCATAAGCAGCAATTCATAGACAGAGCGAAGTGATCCCACAACCAACAGATCAGATGTAAGCTCTGCAGTCCTCCTACATCTGGTCGTGAATGGTGGTGGACCATTAAACAAATCACTGGAGGAGGAGGCTGTACAAATATCCCCATCCTCAATGATGGAAGAGACCAGCACGTTAATGCAAAAGATAAGGTTGAAGCTTTTGCTGCAATCTTCAACCAGAAGTACTGAGTGGATGATCCATCTCGGGCTTCTCCAGTAGTTCCCAGCATTACAGACAGCTAGTTCAATTCACTCCACATGATATCAAGAAACAGTTGGGGACACTGGATGCTGCAAAGGCTATGGGCCCTAAAAGTATTCTGGCAATAGTCCCGAAGACTTGTGCTCCAGAACATGCTGCTCCCCTAGCCAAGCCGTTCCAGTACAGTTACAACACTGGTATTTACCAGACAATGTGGAAAATTGCCCACGTATGTCCTGTACATTGAAAACATAACAAGTCTAACCTGGCCAATTACCGCCCCATCAGTCTACTGTCTATCATCAGTAAAGTGATGGAAGGTGTCATCAACAGTGCTATCAAGCAGCACCTGCTCAGGAATAACTTGCTCAGTGATGCCCAGTTTAGGTTCCACCAGGGCCACTCAGCTCCTGGTCTCATTAGAGCCTTGGTTCAAACATGGACAAAAGAGCTGACAGCAAGTCTGCTTTCGACTGAGTGTGGCATCAAGGAGCCCTGGCAAAACTGGAATCCATGGATATCAGGGGCAAACTCCCTGGTGGTTGGAGTCATACCTGACACATAGGAAGATGGTCATGGTTGTTGGCCGTCAATCATCTCTGCTCCAGGATGTCTCTGCAGGTGTTCCTCAGGGTAGTGTCTTAGGCCCAACCATCTTCAGCTGCTTCATCAGTGACCTTCCCTCCATCATAAGGTCAGTAGTGGGGATGTTTGCTGATGATCGCAACAATGTTCAGCACCATTCGCAACTTCTCAGATACTGAAGTAGTCCATGTTCAAATGCAACAAGATCTGGACAATATCCAGACTTGGGCTGACAAGTGGCAAATGATATCGTGCCACACAAATGCCAGGCTGTGAACATCACCAATAAGAGACAATCTAACCACCACCCCTTGATTTTCAATGGCGTTACTGTCACTGAAACCCCTACAATCAACATTCTGGAGGTTAGCTTTGACCAGAAACTCATCCAGACTCACCACATAAACACAGTGGCTATAACAGCAGGTCTGATGTAAGGAATTCCATGGCAAGTAACTCACCTCCTGACTCCCCAAAGCCTGCCTACCATCTACAAGGTACAAGTCAGGAGTGTGATACAATACTCCCCACCTGCCGAGGTGCAGCTCCAGTAACACTCAAGAAACTTGACACCATCCATGACAAAGTAGCCCACTTGATTGGCACCACATACACAAGCATTCAGTCTCTCCCCCTCAGCGCTCAGTAGCAACAGTGTGTACTATCTACAAGATACACTGCAGAAATTCACCAAAGACTCTCAGACAGCACCTTCCAAACCCACAACTACTACCATCTAGAACCAGGGGAGATTCTGGGTATCCCAGTACTTGAATCACAAAAGGTTAGCATGCAGTAATTTATCGAGAAAGCCAATAGATTGCAATCATTTAATTACAAGTACAACTGAATACAGCTGTTGAAAGGTCAGGAGTACTGTGTACACTATTGGTCTCCTTATTTATGGAAGAATGTAACTGCTTTGAAAGCAGTCCCAAGAAGGCCTGCTAGACTAATACTTGGATTGGGTACGTTGTCTTACGAAGAAATGTTGTACAGGCTAGACTTGTATTGGTTGAAGTGGGAGGTGACTTCATTGAAAATCTGAGGAGTTTTCACAAAATGGATGTGAAAAGGATGTTACCTCTTGTGGAAAGTCTACAATGAGTTGTCACATTTTAAAAATAAGGGTCATCCATTTAAGACAGAAGGGGAGAATGTTTTTCTCAGTGTCGTGAATTTTTGGAATTCATCCTCAAAAGGTAAAAGCACAATCTTTGAACAATGTTAGGGCAAGTAAGGAAGAAAAGTTACTGGGAGTGGGCAGGAATGTTGGGTAATCAGGTCAGTCACGATTTTGTTGAATGAATGAGCAGGTTCAAAGGGCTGAATGGTCTTGTACTTCTCCTAATTTGCATATTTATATGCATGTTTATTTCCTCTTTCCCTTTATCCAGCTCTCAAACACTGACATCCCAAAACTCACACTTATTCAACCTGCTATTACATCTCAAGTAACTCTCAGAACATGGCTTGTTATCTCAGAGATAGCAGGAACTACCAATGCTGGAGTTAGAGACAACAGTGTGGAGCTGGAGGAACACAGCAGGCCAGGCAGCATCAGAGGAGCAGGAAAGTTGACGTTTCGGGTCGGGACTGTTTTTTCTGAAGAAGGCTCCCCACCTGAAACGTCAATTTTCCTGCTCTGATGCTGCCTGGCCTGCTGTGTTCCTCCAGCTCCACACTTTGTTATCTATGGCTTGTTGTCTGTTTGTTTATTCCTTTGAAATATCTTCTTTACTGTTCCTTCCTGCCTTTATAAAGTATTTTGAAAGGCTTCTGAATGGAACATATTATGTAAGTTAGGGTTGTTAGTGTTGGCACAGTGCAAGGAATGGTTTGCTTTGTGTCTGTTGTATACCGTCTATACCGTTTGTCATCGCGGTACACGTTAAAAATGATTTATCTTGCTACAACCTTGTATGATTCAAAACATATAAATTACCCATTGTTCCTTTCTAAGTTTTAACAATCCAATTTTCTTATCTCCCAAGTAGATGTAAGTGCATCCAACGTGCATCAGCACATAAAGTTTCAGCTTTCACCTCGTTTGTTAGACATTCGAATTATAATGTCTAAACAGACAGGCCATGGAATTTGCTAGTTTGTGAAGAGTTTGTTGGAGTTTACATGTCAATGCAAAACGTAAAATTAATCTGTGTTACTGTCTTTGAAAATAAATTCATCGCTGGTAAGGCCAGCATTTATTGACTGACCCTAGGCGTAGTTTGATGCAGCTGAGAGGTTGGGTTACTCTGCAGACAATCACCTATAGTTCAGGCCAAATAATGACAGCAAGTTTCCCCAAAGACATATCCAGTTGGCCATTTAACTTCCAAGGGTTGGAACTTCCCCTTGAGACCAAGAAGCTCAAGACAGGCTGTGTTCCAGGTCCTGAGCCCCTCTCCAAGGATAAAAAGTCACTGATCTGGAATTTTCACAGAGCACCCTCTGAATTGGAACGGATACAGGTTTTCTGTAATATTAAAGGTGTCTTTGGACTCTAATGCTGGAGGGACAATAGGAGGACTTTCAGGTTGTGAAGAGTAGAAGGTTGTTATGGAAAGTAAATAACTGAGGAAGTGTTTCACTATGGAGGACCCTCTCTCCAGCTTTTTTAAAATCTTTAAGCAAAAGGTAGGTACATCAGATAGGCTACCGCTGTGGGAGAGAACCTTCCCCCCACCACTGGGTGCCTCTGTAAGTCCACTTGGAGCACTGGGCCCCTTGGCCTGCCACCAGGTACCCACCTCCAGGTGTCTAAACACAGCCTCCATGAATTATCTTTAGTGAGGCCAAAAAGAGCTTAATTGACTGTGGGCCATATGGAATAGGTAGTGCTGCTGCCCTGAAATCAGCCTTGGTATAAATAATTAGCACACAGCTGTTGTTACGTTCTGTCTGCCACTGTTCCCACTTCCTGGCAAAATTCAATTCATTATCATGTTCGCCAATACCAGCGTTTTCATATGTTTTGTTGAACTGAATTTAAATAATCAAACTACCGTGGTGAAATTTGAACTCACATTCTCTAGGTTATCATTCCAGGTCTCTGAATAATGAGATAGTACCATGTATCTACTATTTCCGTTGTACTGCTTCTTTGGAACATGATCCCAACATTTTGCCTTCTTTCTTTCTCTCCTGAAGCAAGTAGATCATTGGTGTAGACCTTTTGGTGTTTTGATCTCAGGACTATTACTTATGCGTGAATGTAGAGAGTGATATTCCAGTTGGACATTTAACTGTTGGTTAATGTAGAGGCTGACTCTACCCTTGCTGTGGATCTACAAATGCATACTTTCCAGTACAATACATTGGGTAAATGGACACTCTCACCATGGTTTCTGGACACTGACTCCATTTGTAAGTCTCCTGTGAGTGATAGGACAGGCATCAGCATAGACTCTTGGTAGGATTCTCCTTGCAGACTTCATGATCCCCCTGTCAGGGTCAAAAGGGGTCAGAAGCAGAGTTTGTGTGCGCAACAGTAACCTTATTCTGATTTCCCATGAACTGGCCAGTTAACAGAGGGTGAACTTGCTATTCACAAAGCAGAAGGGCCCTTAAAGCTGGAAGACCTTTGAAAGGTAACACAAAGCATCATGAATGCAGACACCTGTCCACCTCCATAGTTGTCATCGTCAGGGCTTAAAACCCAGGGATCTAACTGGGTGTTTCCCTAGATGGCTTTGTTTAACTCCACACATGTTGCTAATTGAATCATTGTGGAGCAACGCAATACTAATTTAACATATAGCAGGTTGATGGGATAGAGAATTACATACCTCTGCACCTGAACAATTTATTTTTAATAAAAGTTTTAATAAAATAAATCAAAGTCATGACTGGTTGCTTTTGATCTCATTGCATTCATCCGCAGTATAACTGAACTCAGCCCTGCATCTCAGTTTTCAAACTCAGTTGCTGTGTTTGACCAAGTGAAGGCACGTTTTGTAATGCCACTGCCGTGGTGTGTAACAGATACCTCAGAATTTCAGGGTGGTATACATAAATTAAGTAAACTATCGTAGAAGGAGGATTCCAGTTTGAGAATTGATGGGATGAATTTAATCGGAGTTGTAATTTTGAGGATACATATCTTTACTTGAAACCATTTCATAAACACAGTTCTTAGTTGTCAACTTACAAGAGGCCTTTAAGTATCAGAAGGCCCCACTGAGCTTATGGTTTGATTAAGTTCATTTGTGAGCACCAAGGGGCACTCAATTCACAGTACAGAAAATGCACTCTTTCCAGATGCAGAAGCAATGCTGTTGAGTAAGAAAGGGAGCTGGTTCATTGCTGACTGCTCCAATGAGGTTTCCTGCTTATCACCAAAACTTTCGCTACATTTTTCTCTGTGCATTGTCTGTTCAGCTTCAGTTCTGCTAGTATGGTATTTCCAACATGAGTAGCGAATACTGATTTTGTAAGATTTATCTATAGGGTAAACGTTCTTGCACACTGCACTTAGTTCAAGCTTGAAAGGATAAGCTGATAAAATGCAATAGTCTGTTCTTGTATGACGTGGCAGAATGTGGTGGTGTTAAACCACACTGAATTCAGTGCTCAGAAGCTTTTGCACATTGAAGATAATCAATCTACAAATTGTTAATCTGCCCAGTCAATTGGGGAGTGTTTAACAAAGCAGCAGAACCTTATTCTGCCTAATTTGTTGCTCAAATTCTATAGAACTATCGTAAATTAGTTTTTTTTCTATTTAAAAAATCACAAAAGTTTTGTGTATCTAGGCATAAACCAAAATTAATCTGGGCCCCACTCAGGTAGATCTTGCTACATTGCTAATGGCCTTACATTGTGGAAATTGTACAAAAGCTTCTCGCAAGGGACAAATGTGCAATGAAACAATGTCAGCTTTGCACTAACAGCATCTCTATGACTCACGTTCCAACCCACTTGGGAAAGTGCATTGATTCTCAAGGTCCACCATTCCCAGGGTCACCACAAGTCAATGATTTAATCCAAATATTCAAAGTCTTCAATTTACCTGTCTGATAGAATCAGTTTAATGTAATACACTCACCAGGCTCTCTTATTTAACAAGAATTACTTTTTATTACAAATAAATAAGTTCTCGCCACAGATTAAAAAAAACTGAACTATCAACACCTAACTGTACTAGTTGAAATTCTAACTCCCTTTTAAATGCCTACACATACACACACATGCAAACAGAGACAAACAAAAAATTGGTGTTATGGGTGGATGGAGGGGAAAAGAACCTGGGAAAACACAACTCAATAGCACCAGTCCGCAGGTTCAATGCGGTGTTCCTTTTCCTTATCAAGGCATTCTGTTTTTTGATCCCTTTCTCTGGGTTCTTTCCCCTCTGCACAGGAGGTAGCAGGTAATTGGTGCATTAATTGCTAACTGAGTCAGTTTCTGTTTAAAGTCAGTTTTGAGCAATTGTTGAGAAAATAACTGATTTGCTTCAGGCTTCTTGCAGAGAGGTAGAAACATGGAACCTGTCGTTTCAACAGTCCAGAGGCTTTTACGCCTGTATTGTAAACCTCCAAGCTGTTTTCTTGTGTAAGGTTCACTCAGAGAACTGTCGTTAAGCAGATGCTTCCTAGTATCCACAACTGGTCATACTTACACAGGCCAATGAGCTAGTATTGCCAGTTAAATCTCTCTCTCTCTCACACACACACACACCCCCCTTATCTCAGCTCACCACTGCTTGAAAAGCAACTGTACAGACACAACTGCCAATGAGTTCCACCAACTTGTTTTCAAAACTGCAGTAATTCTTTCCCCAGTCCTTGTTTTCAAAGGCAGTCCTTTTCCAGTTTAATCTACAATTAAAACATAGAGAACAATAAAATCACTCACCGTTGAAATGTGTTGAGCAGTGTGACAAAGTTCATAGCAGAAAGTGAAGTCTTAGCCATTTTAGTTTAAGTACCTGTTTACCAATGTGTGCCAACTGTTAACTACTGCCAAGCAGCTACCTATCACTGAAAATTAGTAAACATAAGGGTGGAGTCTGATTCTTTTTAAAAACTTTGAATTTTAGTTTTTTTTATTCTTTTACTTCATTTCTCTCCATCCCTTTGTGTCTTATCCAATCTTTCTTCCCCTTTCTTTATGCAGCTGATCCAGCATTCATGCAGTCAGATTCCGGTTTTAATTTCAATCATGGTGCTGTTAATGTCATATTCCTTCAGTCTGAGGCATAAGTAGATCCAAAGCTACTTGTTCTTGTAAACTGAGACCCCAATGCCCAGTTTCCCTCACTGGTATATTCAACTCACACAGTCTGCAACTCCCAGTACAGAAGATTTAAAAACCTAAGTGGCCTACACAATGCAAGGTGCTCTGCACTTGGCCCAATAATTATTTTTAAATCTAGTTTTGAACTCAAGTTAACGTGCGTGTGGGCTGTTTCAGCAAATTCTTATATCTGGCATTTTCAGTGAAGAATAGGGTTGCCAATTCCTGGGTGTATTCCTGGGGATTTCATACCTTAACTGCTTGTCTATGACCATCTTACTCCTCTCTTCCACCAATTCCCTCCCCCACCCCGAATGCCATTGATGGCATGATATTTCTTTCAATGAAATGCTTTTCCACACCAACTGGAAAGCAAATGGCCTCTAATCAGCCATTTGAGTGATTCATAACTCTCAGTAAAACACCTACTTATCACATAGTCAATATTTTTAGGACTAATAAAAACTTAAGGTGTTCAAAGACGGTAGGAAAAAAATCACACGAAATTGATTCATAGTCTACTCCTGTTCCTATTTCTTATGTTCTCACGATTTTTCTTCTGGGTTGCTCATAACAAAGTCAGCTTTACTTCTGGGGACCACAGTACAATCTTGGAAAGTTGACAACTCCATTGCAAAGCTGTGCTTGAAGGAAATATAGGCCCTAAAACAGGATATAGAAGCAAGAGTGGGCCCTTCAGCCCCTCGAACTCTGTCCAACATTCAACTTGATCGCAGCTGAACTTCTACCTCTACACTGTTTTCCTGCAATATCCCCAAATTTCTTGATATTTTTTAAGAGCATAAGGAATAGGAGCAGGTATAGGCCAATCAGCCATTCAAGCCTGCTCTGCCATTCACTGTGATGGTGGCTGATCCTCTACTTCCACATCCATTCCCTGCACTCTCCCTGTATCTCTTAATGTTCTTAAAAAGCCGAAATCTATCAGTCTAGTCTTGAACAGCTCAATGACTGAGCGTCCACAGCCTTCTGGGGCAGAGAATTCTAATAATTCACCACTGTTTGATTAAAAAAATTCCTCCTTATCTCAGTCCTAAATGGCCTGCTCCTTACTGTGACACTGTGTACCCTAGACACCTCCCTCACCCTCACCTCCAATTTCCTCCTACACCATCCAGCCAAGGGAGACATTACTCCGGCATCCACCCTGTCAATCTGGGATGAATTTTGGATGTTTCAATGACAGAGCCCCTGATTCTTATAGACTCCAAAGAATAAAGGTACAGTCGAGGTAATCCTTCCTCATACGAGAATAACTCCAACCCAGGAAGTAGCTTAATGAGCTCTTTGTTGCAAACTCAATCTTTCTGTAGATAAGGCATGCAAATACTCCAAGTGTGGTCTCACCAAGGCTCAATATAATTGCAGTAAGATGTCTTTGCAGGTAAACTCAAATCTTCTTATAATAAAAGCCAGCATAACATTTACTTTCTTTGACTTTCAATAACTCATAAACAAGGACGCCCAAGTCCCTTTGAAGTTTTCTACTTTCCAACCTCTTTCCATTTTAGAAGACTTCTGTCTGTTGTTTTCCTTACCAATGTAGTTAGCTTCACATTTCTCCGCATTGTATTCCATCTGCCAGTTTTGTGCCCATAAATTTAGGGTTTCCACATTTTGAAACATCTTTCCAGGGTCCTCACAGCTCAAACTCAAACTTAGTTTGCAACAAAAACAGAAATTGCTAGGAAATTTCAGAACAGTTCTGAGCAAAGGTCGCCAGACCTGAAACATGAACTCTGATTTTTTCTTCACAGATGTTGCCAGACCTGCTGAGCTTTTCCATCAACTCCTGTTTTTGTTCCTGATTTACAGCGTCTGCAATTCTTTTGGTTCAAATTTGGTTTGATCTCATCTGCAAATTTAGAAATCTTACATTTAAGCCCCACATCAAAATCACTAATATAGATCATAAATAACTGGGGCCCACGCAAGAACTGATCCTTAAGGTACCCAGCCAGCTATGGCCTGCTGACCATTTGACAAGGTACCACACAAAAGTTTCCATCATGAGATAAGAGCCCATTGTGTTGAAGGTAGTATACTGGCATGGACAGAGAATTGGCTAATGGGCAGGAAACAGCAAGTGGGGATAAGGGATTCTTATAGTTTGGTGACCTGTGACCAATGGGTTCTACAGGGATCAGTGCTGGGCTCACAACTGGTTGCCATACTTAATGACTTGGAAGAAGGAAATGAATGTACTGTAGCCAAATTTGCAGACAACACAAAAATAGGTGGAAAGGCAGGTTACAAGAAGGATGCAAACAGTTTTTAGAGAGGTATTGATGGATTAAGTAAGTGGGCAGAAAATTGGCAACTAAAGCTTAATGTGGAAAAATGTGAAGTTATTTATTTTGGATGGGAGAACAAAAGAACAGAGTATTATTTAGATGAAGAAAACTGCAACAAAAAGGATTCTGGAAAACTTGTGTACCAAACTCAGAAAGCTAGCACACAGAGGCAGCAGGTAATCAGGAAGGCTAATGGAATGCATCCCTTATTTCAAGAGAGTTGGAGTATAAGAGTAGAGAAGTCTTACAGCAACTGTATAAAGTGCTAGTGAGACCACATCTGGAGTACCGTGAACAGCTTTGAATCATAGAATCCCTTCAGTGTGGAAACAGGCCCTTCAGCCCAACAGGTCCACACCGACCCTTGGAGCATCCCCTTCTAACCCACCTAATTTACACATCCCTGAACACTAAGGGCAATTTAGCACAGCCGAACCACCTGACCTGCACATCTTTGTCCTGTGGGAGGAAACTGGAGCACCCGGGGAAAACCCACGCAGACACGAGGAGAATGTGCAAACTCCACACAGATAGTCGCCCAAGGGTGGAATCGAACCCGAGTCCCTGGTGCTGTGAGGCAGCAGTGCTAACCACTGAGCCACTGGGTTTTGGTCCCCTCAATTGAGGAAAGATATTAATTTGTTAGAGGCGGTTCAGAGAAGGTCCTCTAGGATTTTCTGGTATGGAGGGATTGTCTTATGAGGAAAGGTTAAACTATATGGGTCTACTCACTGGTGTATAGAAGAATGAGAGGAGATTCTTAAGGAGCTTGACAGGGTAAATGCTGAGATGATGTTTCCCCTCATGGGAGAGTCTAGGACCAGAGGGCATAGTCTCAGAATAAAGGGGCATCAGTTTAAGACTGAGATGAGAAGGAATTTCTTCTCTCAGACAGTTGAGAGTCTTTGTGACTCCTTGCCACAGAGAGCTGTGGGAGCAGAGTCCCTGCGTATATTTAAAGCTGAGATAGATTCTTGGTCAGTAGAGGAAACTAGAGTTATGGAGAAAGGCAGGAACGTGGACATGAAGAATGTCGGTTCAGCCATGATCCCATTAAATGGTGGAGCAGCTTTGAGGGGCCCAGTGGCCTACTCCTATTTCTCACAGTCTTATGATCCTCCCTGAAAATGGGTGACAAGTTGCTGGTGGTGCAGCTGTTCATGTGGTGTGCCAACCCTGTTTGCTGCAAACCAATTGCAGTGGGAAGTCTGCCCTCATGCTTTGTTCTGGTGCCAGACAGGAGTTTTAATTATTAAGCAGTTACTGCAACATCGTAACATCCCAATTTAGCTGCTAGCGTTATTCAGCTGTAGTATAAGCCAAATTATGGGCAAGCAGGGACATGTTGAGCATGTACAGCTGGATGTGTAATAATTCCACTGCGCCAAGGGAAGGTTTTAAAAAAGGTCTTCTTTTCCCGACCTAAACTCTGTTCCCCAGTAGGGAACTCAGCTCCCCTCTCCCATGTGTTTTGATGCTCCGGGGCTACAGTGGCATCACAGCAATGTCAGTGTGCTGGCAATCCAGAGGCATGAGATCATGGTATGTGGACACAGGTTCAAACCGCACAATGGTAACTGTTGGAATTGAAGTTCAATTTTAAATATCTGGTATTGAAAGCCAGCGCACAATTTTCCATCTTTGCAACTGAGTGATCAAATGGGCAGATACGTGGCAGGTGGAATCCACGCTGCGAGGTATGAGGTGATACTGTTTGGAAGGAGTAATTTGACAAGAAAGTATTCAATGACACTAGGAAGTTCTGTGGGACAGAGGGACCTTGGTGTGTTTGTCCGTAGATCTCTGAAGGCAGTTGGACATGTTAAAAGGGTCGTGAGGCATATGGGACACTTGCCTTTATCAATCAAGGCACGGATTACAAAAGCATGTTGAAGTTGTATGGAACTTTGGTGAGACTATAGCTAGAGCACTGTGTGCAGTTCTAGTCACCACACTACAGGAAGGATGTGATTATACTGGAGGGATGCAGGGGAAATTCACCAGGATGCTGCCTGGGATGGACAATTGAAGTGGTGAGGAAATGTCGGATAGTTTTGTGTTGTTTTTGTTGGAGCAGAGAAGACTGAGGGGCATTCTGATTGAGGTATACGTGATTGAGGGGCATGGACAGAGTAAATAGTATCGGTTCGGCCAAAAGGGGACACAGGTGCAAGTGAGGGCAGGAGATTTAGGGGGGATGTAAGGAAAAGCACTTTTACCCAGAAGGTGGTGATGGTGTGGAATGCGCTGCCTTGGAGGGTGGTAGAGATGAGTTGCTTCGCATCCTTTAAAACATATCTAGATGAGCACTTGGCATGTTATAACATTCAAGGCTTTGGGCCAAGGGATGGTAAATGGGATTAGGTTGAAAATCAGGTGTTTCACACATCAGTACAGACTCGATGAGCCAAAGGGGCTCCTCTGCACTATTTGATTCTACGAACTGTGGAGGTAGGTGGGTTAGATGGCCAATGTGGAAATAATTTGAGTTTCGTGTGCTAATATGGCGAGGTCCATAGCCTATCACAGGCCTCGAAACTGGTGTCATGGGTTACCAGAAGCTGCTGGCCAATAAATGGCTGCCAGCTTCTGGGTCTTAAAGCCTCAGGGTCAAGGCCTACTCCTTGGTTGATCCGTTTTCAAGAAGGTAAGTGTTTTTATTTTCTTCGTGGCAGAAGCAAGAATTATCTCTCAGAGGCCAACCCCTTGTCCACAATCTATACCTCCAATTTCCCCCTGATTGGGGCAAATGCATAACAGCAATACCCATGTCTGAGCTTGTCTCACCCTTCCAGCCAGACAGATTGATGAGCAACTCACAAGGGCAGGACCTTGTCCTCAGTGAAGGTTGGAAATCTCACAGTTAGGCATTGGGGCCCAGCTACAGGCAGCTTCCCAGTTTGCATTGAAGGGTCCCGGTGACAATCCTTTGGGAGCCATTGGAGGGTCCACTAACCCCCTTCTCGATAATTTTCAAGTCATGAGAGAGAGTCATAGAAATGTTGGTGGTGGGTCTTAATGAAGAGTGCAACCAATCAGAAATGTTTCTCCCAAAACTATTTTATGAATACATAAAGCCGCAAATTCAGAAAATGAACAAACTGAAATTGTAAACTTTTAGAGGGCTGCATTTTGTGACTAACTTTGTGCACGGATCTCTAACATTCATGCTACTGTCATGATGTTAGCCTAGCTTACAGGTAATCTGTCACACTGACTCCTGGTTACTGATTCACCAAGTTTTGTGTCTCCATGTAATTTAACAACCCTTGGGGGATAATATCATGTTACAGAGGCATAGAGTATATTCCTACTGTGAGGACCATGGTTGGAGTTAACGTTGTTCTCCCTTCGAATGTGCACCTTATCAAAAGTTCATCAACAAACATTTTGCATTGGAAAGAACATTGTCCAAGGGCTCACCTCTGATTGTTGCATATCCCATTGGAAAGGGCCAGCACGTAAATGCCATCTCTATATTAGAATTCCTCTACCCATTTTAATGATAAAATAACAGCAATATAAGGCAATGATTTCCATAACAAACGGTTTCAAAATGTTCCCAGTTCCCAAGACTATCTTGAGGGCACAAAATAATCCTCAGCTTTTACAAAATCCTATTAGACCTGTGCTTAACCCTTAGAACAATAATTAAATAAAGATAATATTGCACTCAAAAGCTTTGCACTGCTTGGAAAGAAGCATTTCTGAATATTCTGTAGATTTATTACCATAAAGAGCGTTTATTGAAACTTCAGGAAGTATCTGTTTTAAGGCTTTAACTCAAATATGTTCCTTTGTTGAATAAAATAATTTCAGGGTTATTTTTGTTTACTATTGAATTAAATGAGATTGGATGAAAAGGTTTACTTGACCTCATTCTTCCAAAATACAATCTACTCTGGCCTTCTATCAACTCGCATCCAACTAAACAACAGAGCAATAATTTTCATTTAGTGCTGTTGTCAGCTGTCCCTGGATTCTTAGATGATACTTACTGAGCTCAGCAAGTTCCTGCTGTAAGTCCTCACCTTCCTGAACTTAGTGATTCACGAGGTGCAGATCTTTGGGCAGATGGTACACAATGTCCCACGAGGTGGTGTAACCCAGAATGCAGGAGTAGCTTCCATTTCTTTGCTTCTTGGTCATCGATCTGCCTCAGTCATCACTAAGACATTGTGCCTCAAAGTGTGATGTTGCTCAAGTTGTTGCCATTTTAAATGATTGGTAACAAGCACCTTCCAATCTTTAATGTCAAGTCAAAGAGAGCTTCCAAGTGTCTTTGACGCTATTACTTTGCATGCCCCAAGAATGCTGGCCATTTTATGAGCTGGGAAAACAAGACCCAATGGAGAAGATGTTTTTCGAGCATCTGGATGCAGTCTGTGCAAGCTGATTCGCCATTTATTGCTGGTCCTCCGACTTCATCCAGTGGATCCAGCAGAGAGATTGCGAATGGAATTTCTTTAGCACTCTCATTTGTCACTGATACCCAGTCTCAGTGCCAGATCGGAATGTTTAGGTGAGGGTTACTCTGTAGATTGGGACTTGAGGTCTCTGTTGTGGAACACTCACCAACTCGGTTTGTAAAGAGCAGAGCTGGCACAACTGTTCTGACTGCAACTTAAGAGAGTGCCAGAGTGATTTGGGGGTTCAGAGGGCTAGGAGGGACAGAATTGTTCTGTTGCTTTTGCCTTTTTGAGCTTCCAGGAGAAGCTAACTAATTGGTGAGTATCTGGTAAGTGGTTAAGGTTTATTTCAATCCTAATGTTAATTAAATATAACAAAATATAAAACGTAGTACTACACATAAGGAATTCCTTTGTACACATCAAGTGATGTGCACAGTTGTCACAGCATGCGGGAGTTCCTGGATACCACTTCAGTCCAGAGCAAACATGTCTGCAGCAAGTGTTTGAAGTTCTAGCAGCTTCAGCTCAGACTTTAGAAGACCACAGATAGAGGTGTGGAATTAGGCCATTCAGCCCATCGAGTCTGTTGCACCATTCAATCATGGCTGATATGTTTCTCAACCCCATTTTCTTGCCTTCTCCCCATAAGCTTTGATCCCCTTACTCACAGAGAACCTGTCTATCTCTGTCTTAAATACACTCAATAACTTGGCCTCACAGCCCTCTTCAGCAGTGCGTTCCACAGATTCACCACCCTGTGGCTGGAGAAGTCCCTCCTTATCTCAGCTCTCATGGATTGTTCCTTCACTCTGAGGCTGTGCCCTCAGGTCCTAATCTCTCATATTCGTGGAAATATCTTCTCCACATCCTCTCTATCCAGACCAGTCAGTATTCTGTAAGTTTCAGTGAGATCCCCCTCATTATTCTAAACTGCACTGAGTGCGGACCTAGAGTCCTCAACCACTCCTCATGTGGCAAGCCCTTCAAGCCCTGGATCATTCTTGTAAACCTCCTCTGGAGGCCTTCCAAGGCCAGCAAGTCCTTCCATAGATACAGGACCCAAAACTGCTCACAATATTCCAAATGCAGTCTGACCTGAGGCTTATATCACCTCAGTAGTATATCCCTGCTCTTGTATTCCAGCCCTCTTGAAATTAATGCCTTCCTAACTGCCAGTTGAACCTGCGTGTTAACATTAAGAGAATTCTGAACTAGGACTCCTAAGTCCCTTTGTGCTTCAGATTTCTGAAGACTTTCCCCATATAGAAAGTAGTCTATGCCTCTATCCTTTCTTACAATGTGATAACCTCCACACTTGCATCAATCGTATTCCATTTGCCACTTCTTTGTCTACTCTCTTAGTCTGTTCAAGTCCTTCTGCAGCACCCCCCCGACTTCCTCAACACTGCCTGTCCCTCCACCTGTATTTGTATCATCTGCAAACGTTTTAAGATTTATTTGTCACATATACTAAGTATAGGAATACATAAGTACAGCGAAAAGTGCACAACGTCACCATTCACTGGCACCCATTTGGCTACAAAAACCACAATTAAAAGATTTTAACAGAGCCAAAAAGTAAGCAAGACAAAAAGGTCCAGATCTCAGAATCCCAAGTTCCATCTTCACAACGGTGCAGGCGCCGCTCCAATTTCTAGCACGCTCAGTCGGCCGCCCCTGCTGCTGCCGTGCAAAAAGGCCCATTCTAGCCACCGTCGCTGCCTGTCCGGCCCACCCTTGCCATCGTTGCTTCTCCGGCCCACCGTTGCCATCACTGCCTCTCCGGCCCGCTCTTGCTATCAAACTGGCCCACTCTTGATCCACTGCAGTCGCTCTAGCCAACTTTCAATCCGCTGTCACTGCGAGACATGGCCCGTGCATTCATCTCCCGTCAGGCAGTTCCTGGTTGTGACCCGACTCCTTCGGTAGGTAGTTAAAAGGGTGGGGATAGAATCGAATTACTGTAGAGAGGACAGAGAAGGAGAAGAGAAAAAGAAAGGAAAAGAAAAGGGAACTGGCGAGCAGATTAGCGACAATGCCCTCAGTTCCATCGTCCAGATCATTAATGTATAATGCGGATAGTTGTAGTCTCAAAAAAGATCGCTATGGAATTCCACTAGTCACTGGCTGCCATCCTGAAAAAGACCCCCTTATCCCTACTCCTTGCCCTCTGCCAGTCAGCCAATCCTCTATCCATGCCAGTATCTTACCCCTAACACCATGAGCTCTTATTTAGCAGCTTCCTGTGCAGCACCTTGTCAGAGGTCTTCTGGAAATCCAAGTAAAACATGGCCGCTATCCTTTATCTGAGCTCATTACCTCCTCAAAGAATTCTAACTTCAGGCATGACCTCCCCTTGACGAAGCTGTGCTGACTCAGCCCTATTTTGTAATGCACTTCCAAGTACTTTGCAATCTCATCGTTAATAATGGACTCTAAAATCTTACCAATGATCGAGGTCAGACTAACAGGCCTATAGTTTCCTATCTTATGCCTCTCTCCCTTCTTAGAGAGGGGTCTTACATTCGCCATTTTCCAGTCCTCTGGAACCCTCCCTGTCTCCAGTGATTCTAGAAAAATCACCATCAATGTCTCCACAATCTCCTCATCTATCCCCTTCAGAACTCTGGGGTGTAGTCCATGTGGACCGGGTAATTTATCCACCTTCAGACCTTGCAGCTTGCCAGCATCTTTTCCTCAGTGATTGCTACGACACTGACCTCTGCCCCAGACTTATTTGAAGTTCTGGTATGCTGCTGGTGTCTTCCACTGTGAAGACTGTTGCAGAAAATCTTTCCACTTCCTCCGCCATTTCTTTGTTTCCCATTACTACTTCTCCAGCCTCATTTTCCAGAGGTCCAATGTCCACTCTTGCCTCTTTGTTACCTTTCAGATATCTAAAAAAACCTCTGGCAATCTTCTTTTATATTACTAGCTAGCTTACTCTCATATTTCATCTTCTTCCACATTATTACCTTTTTAATTAACCTCTATTCATTTTTAAAAGCTTCCTTCTGCATGTCCCACTAATCTTCACCACATTGCATACTTTTTCTTTTGTTTTTATTTCTGTCCATGACTTCTCTTGTCAGCCATGGTTGCCTCATCCTCCCCTTAGTATGCTGCTTCTTCCTTGGGATGAATTTCTGCTCTGCTTCCTGAATTATCCCCAGAAACACCTATCATTGCTTCTCCACCAGTTTCTCTGCTAGGCTCCCCTTCCAATCAACTCCAACCACCTTCCCCCTTATGTCTTCGTTGTTACTTTTATTCAATTGTAATACCGGTATATCTGATTCCAGCTTCTTCCTCTCAAACTGCAGGGTGAATACTAGCATATTGTGGTCACTGCTCCCTTGGTGTTCGCTATGCTCCCTAATCAAGTCTGCCTCATTATGCATCACCAAATCCAGAATTGCCTGTTCCCTACCACAAAGCTGCTCCAGAAACTCCATGTCATAGACATTCCACAAAATCCTTTTATTGAGATCAGCAACCAACCAGATGTTCCCCAGTCGACCTGAATATTAAAGACTCCCATGATTATTGTAATAATGCCTTTCTTACACGTCTTTCCTATCTTCTGATTTATTTTCATCCTCCCATCCTGACTACTGCTAGGAGATGTGTACACAACTCCCATCAGGGTCTTTCTTCCCTTGCAGTTCCTCAACTCTACCCTCACAGATTCTATGCCTTCAGACTCTATGTCACTTCTTGCTTCATTTCTTACTAACAAGGCAACCTCACCCCCTCTGCCCATCTGCCTGTCCTGTCATTATTACATGTATCCTTGGATATTTAGTTCCCTGCCCTGAGCCCCTTGCAGCCAAGTCTCTGAGATACCCACAACATCATACCTGCCAATCTCAAACTACACCACAAGCTCATTTACCTTGTTTTGTATACTGCGTGCGTTAAGGTATAACACCCTCAGTCCTACATTAACTGCTTCATTTCTCATATTTGTCCCCTTACCTGCTGTGCCTGAAGTTAGATTCCTGACCTATTCCATACTCTTTGTCCTATTACTTGTTCTGGAATCTTCAGTAACTTCTGCTGAGTCTCTCCCATATATTACTCCCCAACTCCCCCCCTCCGGCCTTAATTTAGTTTAAAGTTTGAGAATTGGAGGCTAAACATCAGACACTGTGCTGCATAAGGGAGGGAGAAAGTTACCCCAAATCTTTGTACCAGGAGGCAGTCATGTTTCATACAGTTGCATTGTCTGAATTAGTCAGTGTTTCCGGACAACCACCAGTGAGGCAGGTTGGGGGACACAGAGGGCAGGAGCACAGAAACCTTAGCCTTTGCAATTGCCCAACAGGAATGTGGTTCTTTCAGCTTGTCAGGATGAGAGTGAGGAGCTGCAAGAGAAGTGAAGTAACTGCCCATTGCACCATGATACAGGAGTTCACTGAGGGTTGAAGGAGAATCTGTAGTAGGAGGGGAAAGGATCCAATTATTGCGGTCCATGTCAGTACCAAAGCCGTAAGCAAGACAAAGAAGGAAATCCTGCATAGCCAGTATGGGGGGTGGGGTCTAGTACCAATTAAAAACCACAACCTCAAAGGTCGTAACATCTGCTTTATTACCTGTATAACATGCAACTTGGCACTGGGCAAAATAGATCACAGCGATGAATGCACAGCTCAAAGATGGGTGTGGGAGAAGTGGGTTCCAGTTTGTAGGGCACTGGCTCCAGTGTTGGGAGAGTGGGATCTGTATCGATGGGACAGTGTCGATGTGAACCATGCTATGGGCCTGTTCATGCCAACCATATAACTACAGATGCAGAAAAGATTTTAAACTGAATAGTGAGGGTAAGGGATCAAATTTGGGAAGATGTAGTGAATTAAAGAGTAGAGTTAAGGCCAGAGAGATGGGTATTAACAGAGGAAATAATAAACAGACCATGACAGGAAGGGATAGAGAGCGTGAATCCAAAAGTCAACCAACGGATAAGGCCAGAATTTACAAATTGTAAAACTATAACCATAACAACTGTGTTGCAAAGAGCTTTTGAAACAACATGGATGACCTGTGCATGCTAGTAGAAATGAATAAGTACAACCTGGCAGCCATTACAGAGACAGAGCTAAGGATGACGTGGATTACAACATGGATCTTGAAGGCTACAGAACTATCTAAAAATGACAGGAAAGTAGAAAAAGGTGAAGGAGTTAATAATGGCACCAGCACAACAGAGAAGGATGACCTGGGTTCAGGAAACCAAGATGTGGAAACAATCTGGGGAGAAATGAGAAATGTTAAAGGCAAGAAGTCAACGAGGGAATGGTGTACAGGCCTCCATCCGGTAACTACACAGTAGGGTGGAACATAAAAGAAGAAATAATGAGAACTGAGAAAACTGCGGATGCTGTAAACCAGGAACAAAAACAGAAGGGTCACCGGACCCGAAGAGTTAACTCTGTTTGTTTTCTTCATGGATGCTGCCAGACCTGCTGAACTTTTCCAGCAACTTCTGTTTTTGTTCAAGAAACAATGAGAGTTTGCCAGGAAGGTACTGTAATAATATAAGAGATTTTAATCCATATATCAACTGGAACAATCAGATAGGCAAAGGTAGTCTAGGTAAGGAGTTCATAGAATGCTTTTAGGATAGCTTCTTAGCACAGAAAGTCCTGGAGCTGACCTAGTATTATGCAGTGAGGTAGGAGGAATAAATCAGCTTAGAGTGAAGGCACCTGAAGGTAGCAGTGACCAGAATATGATTAACATTTACACTCAGGGAAGCATGAGAGAGTCGGGACAATATAAATAAGGGCAATTATGAGAGCATAAAAGCAGAGCTGGCTAAAGCGAGAGAGAAATTGGGGAGTGTGTGTGTGTATGTGAGAGAGAGACGGCGGGGGTGGAGTGTGTGTGTGAGAGAGACGGGGGAGTGGAGTGTGTGTGTTTGTGTGTGTGTGAGAGAGACGGGGGAGTGGAGTGTG
>JAHRHZ010000078.1:14193594-14205963 GCA_024137785.1 Ginglymostoma cirratum | reverse complement strand
TTTCAGAACCCTCTTCCCCTCCCCCATTTCTGATGAAGGGTTTAGGCCCGAAACGTCAAGTTTTCCTGCTCCTATGATGCTGCTTGACCTGCTGTGTTCATC
Organism: Ginglymostoma cirratum; assembly: GCA_024137785.1. Classification (NCBI taxonomy): domain Eukaryota; kingdom Metazoa; phylum Chordata; class Chondrichthyes; order Orectolobiformes; family Ginglymostomatidae; genus Ginglymostoma; species Ginglymostoma cirratum. The sequence continues at coordinate 14,205,861 of JAHRHZ010000078.1, read as the reverse complement.
CAGCCCCATGCTTGTTATCTCGCATCCCAAAACCAGCCCGGCTCATCTCCACCTCCCTAACCTGTTTTTCCTCTCACCTGTCCCCTCCTCCCACCTCAAGCCACACCCCCATCTCCTATCGACTAACATCATCCCGCCCCCTTGACCTGTCCGTCCTCCCTGGACTGACCTATCTCCTCCCTACCCCGCTACCTACACTCACCTTTACTGGCTCCATCCCCGCCTCTTCGACTTGTCTGCCTCCTCTCCACCTATCCTCTCCTCTATCCATCCTCTCTCCGCCTCCCCATCTCTCCCTATTTATTTCAGAACCCTCTTCCCCTCCCCCATTTCTGATGAAGGGTTTAGGCCCGAAACGTCAAGTTTTCCTGCTCCTATGATGCTGCTTGACCTGCTGTGTTCATCCAGCCCCATGCTTGTTATCTCATATTTGACCAACCTCTTGAAATTCTTCGAGGAAGTAATATGTGCTGTGGATAAAGGAGTACTGTGCTGCAGTATCATTGCTGGGATCTCAACTGTTTACAATTTATGTAAATGATTTAGATGAAGGGATGGAAGGTATGTTTGCCACCCATATTAGCTGCCAACACAAAGATAGTTAACAAAGTAAGTTGCATGGTTGAAGACAACATGACAGGGTAGGAGCAGTTAGCAAAAGGACAGGACTGAAGATTCACTCTTTCACCCAGCTGTGGTATGATACAGGCTGTCCCCATGGGCTCCGTTCCTGAGTCCGTTTGCCAGTCGATTTGTATGTAAGTCACAGTAAAATAGCCTTTCATAAATATAAGGAAACATTTGTATGTTGGATCTTTAAAATTAGTATTAATATGCCCCATCTCATTGCCTTCATTAGTACAAAAGTTTGTAAATTGGACATCCCCTGTCCGTAGAAATGTGCTGCTTTGCCCTTTACCCTGTGATTCAGGACAGAAGGTTCAGCATCTAGGGTGTCCTAATGAAGCTGGTAGTGTGTAAATTTGGAGCTAACGAAGTGACCTTCCCTCCTTAGCTGTCAAGCAAGTGACTACCCTCTTATTTAGTCCACCATTACACAATAGTTGTTGGTAGAATGTAATTGGTGTAAAGTGAGATCACTGAAAGAGTAATCACTGTTCTACTAACCAAAGATCAACTTTAATATAAAAGCTTATTCAAAGATTCTGATGCTTTCTTTAGTTACCTATCGCTGTTTCTCTCCCTCTCTCTTTCTCTCTCTGGGGACCATGTACTCTGTTTACTCCCCGACCCTGTCATCAGCATTAATACCACCCTTTTACAACTATTTTCAGTTCTGGTGTAGGGTCGCTAGACTTGAAATATTAACTCTGTTTCTCTCTCTACAGATGTTGCCAGGTCTGCTAAGTTTCACCAGCACTCTCTGTCTTTGTTTCAGATTTCCAGCATCTTCAGTTCTTTGTTTTTATTATCCTGATACTGATAACAGGTTTCAAAGCGTAATAAATTTTGTCAGATCTGAGACGACATGTACCACACAACACAATGGCTGTTAAATTGGAACTTGTGTTCATAAACCCAATACGCAGCAGTATTGAACATGGTACTCTCTTGAGATAAATCACCATTGAGTTTAAGAAAGCTTTACTGTACACATTGGTACAGAAGGTCTCTTGTCACATTGAATCTTAAAACATGTCTTTGGGTTAAGTAATATGAGCATACCAGCACACAAATCCATGTGAGCTGCTGCTTATGATGGAAATTGTTGCTACCATTCCCCATAAGTGTGGGAAACTACAGGCCCTACTGTTGGGCAGCCCAAGAAGGGTCTCTTGCAGTTAATGGGTGGCAACTAGTTACAGGCTGCATTGGTATAATAGACACTGTTACAAAGACTTTGAAAAGGATCAGATGTAATCTGTTCTGCCCACAAGATCATCTGAGATCATCTTAGTGAATGTTGCTTGTGAAACGCCTCAGTATTAATTTTTTCAGTCCCATATGCCAGCCAGATAGGATTTTGCTCTGCCTGCCTGATCCCGGATTGTTGCCTAAAATGAAATGTGCTTCATTTCCAAGCACTTCCATCCTTCATTTTCATTCCCAAAATATATTCATCAAATGTTATAATTGCAGAGTAAAGATTCCTCTGGAAACTTACACACTGCGTGTTTTTTAAAAAATGTTTTCATGGAAACAAGTTCAGTTAGAATTGGGTTATAATGCTACACTGCATCAGACTGCTAGGACAGGGCAAGTTCATTGACAAGAGCTCAAGGAAGTAGACTGTAACATAATCCATAACACAAAAGGCCTCCTGTCATCCTGAAGGAATTTTATACAAAAGTAAACAAACATTGGATTGCAGCATTGAAGTGATTAACACAGCCAATGGAATGACATTTCAAAGTTATTTATCAACTGTACTGCATCACAGCTGCTTTGCCCCATTTAAACCTTATTTGGTTTAAAAGTTTACACAGTTTCCAGTTGTCTCTCAGCTTCCTATTTTTCGAAATTTAAGCTCTTGCCAAAAATGATGATCTGCCACATTGTACAAAACCTAAAACAGTTATTGTTTGCAAAACTAAAGTGACTATTAGTCAACGCTGCCTATTTAAACATTCCCGGGAATCTATTTAGCATTCCGCGGAACACTATCAATCTCTTTCTTTGAGAGAAATACTTCTTGTACAAAAATAATGTAAGAAAATGTAAACAATTTGATATGGTCTTGCAACTATGTAGGACAAGTAAGAGATGCGTTTTCGTCAGCCCAAGTCACCAGGTTAAAAAATGTATCTATTACGGTAGTGTGATTGAGGATTATAATATTTGAGATTTCTTTTACACCTTGTACAACATTGACTTGTTACAACATGGGCTTCAGACTGTCACTAAGTTACATACTACATCAACTTCTGGTCAGTACAACTGGGATATATTTGTTAGTGGATTCTGTTCCCGTTTGTCTGTGTTGATTGCCATTCAAACACTTATAAACTCATAAAATTGCAGCCTATCCCAAATCATTGCTGACAAGAATCTTAGTGAAGCAAAATCCGATCCCATTTGTGTTCTTACTCAGATTGGGCGAAGGAAGATCTCATCACCTTTGGAGCTGTCTATTAACTCTGTGTGTGTGTGACTAGGATTGCAAGGCTGAACAGGACCACAAGCTGTAGTCCTGGCCACAGACACCTTAATTGTTGACTCAGTAGTCATGGTGATGTGCATACAATTGACCGATAGCTCTGAAGTCAAACAAACACAGCAACTCATTAACAGCTGTACCCAAGAAACTAAAGGAATTAGAACCAGTTGAGTTCCAAACTTTCTCTGGGAAATTAAATTAAAAGTTACCAAATCATGATTTAATTTAATTACAAGCCATGTTTAGTAATTGGCTTCCACTTTAATCTTGTTTGCTTAATAGAGATTTGGCTGAGTGTCACAGCGTTGTTAATCATCAACAGTATCACTCAGTCAATTCTGAGTTTCTGGGATAAGTTAACAGCTCATGTAAACATGGTTATTGGGTGGATGGATAATCTGGTGATTCACTACTCATATAAATTGTTGTATCCTCTTTCCAAAGAAAGTCATCACACTCACTGGAGATTTATTAGCCTGTTTTCCTCAAATTTTAAGGACTTGAAGCAAGTTTAATTAATCCACTTACACTGGAGATTGGAGAGAGGACCTTGTAAAATTATTGGCAAGACTCCATTTTGTATGATTAAAACAGTGCAGGGAGGATTAATTTAACCTTAAAGGTCACAGCAGTTAATTTGTCAGTAGAGCTTCTCATTCCTGTTTTGTCTTAAAGCATCCAGCTGAAGATCCGTCAACATAATTTTCATGGAGCGTCTTCAGGGGGGAGTTTTGTGGCTCAGGTTCAAGTCCCACCTGCTCCGAACAGGTCAATCAAAAAATACTTGGAATGAATGGTTAGCATTGCTGCCTCATGGTGCCAAGAATCCCAGTTTGATTCCAGCCTTGTCTATCTGTGTGGAGTTTGCACATTCTCCCTGCATCTGTGTAGGTTTGCTCTGGCTGCTCTGCTTTCCTCCCACAGTCGAAAGATGTGTAGGTTAGGTAGATTGGCTGTGTTAAATTGCCCACAGTGTCCAGGGATGTGCAGGCTAGGTGGATTAACCATGAGAATTGCAGGACTGAAGGGATAGGGTGTGGTGGAATGCTGTTTGGATAGTTGGTGTGGACTCAATGGGCTGAATGGTCTGCTTCCACACTGTAGGGATTCAGTGAATGCCTTCAGTGTTCACTTGAAGACTTTAATACATTCAGCTCAGAAACAGGAGGATGTTAAAGTTATTGATCATTTTGGTTTCTAGCAGATCCTCAATTGGAAAGTGACTCTATGACCCAGTTGGGTTATACAGAGGGCACTACAGCATGCAACATGATGGAAAAGTAATTCACTGGCCTTGCTGTGCTATCGTGTGTCTATGAAAGGAACACATTCTTTCTTCCAGAGTGTGGCGATACTTTTCCTTTATTCTTTCACGGGATGTTGGCACCTCTGGCAGGGCCAATTTTGTTGCCAATCCCTAATCACCCCAGAACTGAGTGGCTTGCTAGGCCATTTGAAATTATGCTTAAATAATCACAGTGCTATAGGTCTGGAGTACACGTAGGTCAGACTAGGTAAGGACGGCAGATTTCCTTCCCTGAAGGACATTAGTGAACCAGATTTTTTTTAACAACAATTGATAGTTCTATGGTCACCATTACTGAGAGCAGGGGCTAGAGATCACCAGGCAGGTGATGAGCAGGGGGGAATTGCTCACCCTCCAGACAAAAAGGTCAGTCAGAAAGTGACAAATGCTGAAAAAAATTTCTCCCGGCAACAAGAATTGTGTGGGACTGCCACCTCACATTTGGAGGAAGCTTCATCCTTAATGACGCTGCCCAATCTGATTGCCCAGCAGCCCCACATTCTCAGTAGTGGATGCTGCCGGTACTGCAAGCAGATCCATGAGGAAGACAAAGTCACGTAAACTCAGGGCATTGGGTGCAAGGTGTGTGCAAGGAAGCTGGGTTTCGGGAGCAGGCTGGTAGGAAGGAAAGGGGACTTTAATCTTTGGGGAATATGATGCACAAGGACAGCTCCTGAAGAGAATATCCTTTTCCATTCTGCCCTTTTAAAAGCTTCTGTAAAAAGAAATCATTCCCACTAGCTGTCTGCATCAACTATATTACAATGTGGACAGATTTACATTGGTAAATGAGGGTACAATTTGGAGTGAGTGGGAAGATGGTGGTCTAGACACCTGACCTTCTGCCAAAAACATACCCAATAGGGGCACATAATGTCAGGGCCTACCTTTTTAATTCCAGATTTATAAGTCAAATGTAAATTCAATTTGGAGCTTGGAGCTTGCAGCCCTGTGCCCAGAGCATCAGCCAAATCCTCTGGATTATTAATCCAATGATATTACCAGTATCACCCTCACTTAAGGTGTTGTTGAAGTTTAAATGCAGAATTTAATTTTGAAGTCACCCTGTGACACAATGGGTCTTCAAGGTCAAAGGAGAGTTGCCAACTCCAACTGAACATATTCAGAGCCAGACCTAACATGTTCTACACGTTTCTCAAAACCATTGCCAAATGGGGAAAATGAACTCCAGTACATCACAGTTTGTTGTCTCTGATGCTGAAGGCCTTTGGCTGGTCTTAGGTATCATTGTAGACAAGACATCATTTCCCAAAGCTCCTTTAATGCTGCCCAAAATATTAAGTGTTTCCTTTCTGATCTTTGTTGGTAGTTTCCTTCTTTAACCCCTTAAAAATATGGAAATCTATCAATTTTAACTCAATTTCAGGTAGAGACATTAACAAAAAAAGTTAGAAATCTAGCACTACTGGTGATTTATTTCCTATTGTTACATTCATGGTATTTAACATCGCTAGCTAGGCCAGTATTTATTGCCCATCACTAATTGCCCTTCAAAGGGTGGTAGTGAGCCACCTTCTTGAATAGCTGCAGTCCGTGTGGTGTAGGTATATCCAAAGTGCTATTAGGAATGGTGTTCCAGGACTTCGACACAGTAACACTGAAGGAATGGCTATATAGTACCAATTCAGGATGTTGTGCAGGTTGGTTGGGAACTTATATATGGTGATGTTCCTATGTTTCTGCTGCCCTTGACTTTCTAAGTGTTAGAGGTTTGGTGCTGTCAGAGAAGCCTTAGTTACTGCATCTCACAGATGGTACACATTTGTGCAACTGTGAGTTGGTGGAGGTTGGTATAATAATCAAGTAGGCTGCTTTGTTCTGGATAGTTTTGAAAGCTGTTGGAGTTGTGCTTATCTCGGCAAATGGAGAATATTCCAAGACACAAAAGCAAAATACTATAGACTCTGGAAATCTGAACTAGAAACAAAAGTGCTGGATATACTCAGCAGGTCAGGCTGCATCTATGAAGAGAGAGACAGACAGAGTCGTTGACCTGAAACATTAACTTTTTCTCCACGCGTGCTGTGTTTTCCAGAATTATTTGATTGTATCCCATCGCACACCTCATGACATATAGATGGTGGACAGGCTTTGGGGCCACCAGAGGTGAGTTATTTGCTGCAGCATTCCTTATTTCTAACCTACCCTTGTGGCCACAGTATTTGTGGCAGGTCCAGTTTAATTTCTGGACAATGGTAACTTTTGGTGGGAAGATGGTGGTCATGATTGAATGGAACAGTCATACAAACTTCTTCATTCTACAAGGAAGCAAAATCCAATCTGAAGACAAATATGCAAAAGAAAAATTGGAACTGAGACAAGTTGTCAGTTGGGTTGTTAACTCTTGACACCAATCCCTGAGTGGTTCAGATCGAAGATCGTTCCAAGTCAAGCACTTATGAAAATCTGAAGATTTTCACTCGAAGATCACTTGAACTCTCTTGATATGTTAGTCTGCCACCCATCAAAACATTCAATGCACAGCGCAAGGAGCAGTTCACAATTGTATTAAAATGTAGATAAAGCTGTTTTAATGTTGAGAGTGGAATGAAATGTGACGGATATAATTCCGTATGAAGACAACAGGAAAGAATGCTTTGTGCTGAACTTTTCCAAACATCTTCATGAACGATGAAGGGAAGAAGAACCTGGCTCGTGGGTGGCAGGATTTTGCAGTAAAGTAATTTCCTTTGTACCTCCCTTCATGTGCATGGAAGAGCAATCATCCATTATTTTGAAAATGTGCCAAAGATTCCTTTGTCATTTTGGACCAAGTGCTCTATAAGCTACAAATTGATCCCCCTTTTTAATATGACATTCCTGCTACTAGCTTTATAAATCCTCCCATTCCTTTTTTATATACTTGCTTTGCCTATAAAGCATGGTTTAGTTGCTTTTTTTGTCAAAACTGAGAAAACAACAGACCTGAAGAGAGCAAGAAGCGAGGAAAATTTAAATCAGGAAAAGGTAAGGCCAGGACTATAGTTGCAGCAACGAGAATTCTGAGGGAGGAAGGAATGTCACAGTTTCAGTGCTCTGCAAAAGAATGAGCTAGAGTAGGAGGCAGTATTCAGGACCTTAATTTAAATGCAGGGTGGAATAATTGCAGATCCAAGAAGCTACTTGTTAGGCCAAGCTTCTTGTGGAGTTAAAATCAGTCCTATCTCTTCAATTCTTTGTTCTCAATCATTTCCATTTTAAAACATAGACACCCAAAATTCCATTGGTGCTGATTGAGAAAAAAACTTGTCAATTATTCATAATGCTGAAATAAACAACATTTAAAAAAGTTAACATTTCAACAATACAAACATAAATGTTAATAAAGTCAAAAGTACTCAGGATACGTTCCAGGCTCTCTTTGTGTCACCATACATCATTTCGACACAAGTCTCACACATTTCCACTTTAGTTCGCAGTTGTTTGTGAGTAATATGTAATTTCTGAATGCATTCAGTATAAAAAATATTATTAAAATCAATGTTTCTGTTTTCCTCCAAACATCTGTACTTTCACTGGGTGATCTTTGCGATATTGGTGACAAAATTTGAGGAGTTAAATGGCCCTTTAAAGGGCAATGTCCTTCCAAATAGAAAATAGCTTGGCAATAAATGAGGTCTTTTTATTTAGCTATCACATGACAAATTGTTTTATGTTTTAGTCCTGAAAGAAAATGGTCATCCATTAGTGAAAAGAAAAGTATCACGTTACAGCAACAAGGCATCTGGATACAACTTTGCTAATTTGGCAGACATGGTCCGTCTGGTTAGAATCAAAATGGGAATTTATGAAACTGACCAGAAATTGACCAGTTCAACATCTGGAACAAGTTAACTTCACCTGCAAAACTTAATGCTGTCGCCCAAAGACATCCGCAGTCAGGAAACCTCTGATTGCAGTCAATTGCTTTATCATTGATAGGCAACAGCAATAGACAAATTAGCAATGGAAAGGTTGCATGTTCTAGTTAGAGTGTCTGAAACTCATGAAAGTGAACTTGTTAACCTGGCACACTAACTGAACCATAAGATCTGATAATCATGCTATAATCATTCTTAGGTGGGTTTGATTGAGTATATTGGTAGTTTCGTAGTCAATATTATGGTTCAGTATTGTACATTATTTATGTTATTCCTACAGCCTGCATCCTCATTGTACCGCATTCAAGGTTAATCGTATAGACACAATTTTTATCGATCCTGAAGTTCAGAACTGTGGACCTCTTTACCTCCGTTAACTTCCCTTGCCTCCAACACACTTTACCCTTTTAAGAAGTCTCTGAAACACTATTGAGTTATCCAACCTAACCCCTGGTTCCCTTCAGCCTTAGTGACATCCAGCAATGTGGACCTTTCCTCTTTACCCAGCTTTTCTTAGACATTTAACTTAATGTTGTGACATCTGTTTCCATTGCTGACTTTGATGCTTTTGGCAGGATGTTAGATGTTTTTTGCAGTTTCATGGGCAGTCAGATGTCCTAAAATTCAGTAAAAACCGAAAGAACTGCGGCTGCTGTAAATCAGAGACAAAATCAGAAGTTGCTGGAAAATCTCAGCAGGTCCAGCAGCATCTGTGAAGAAAAGAATCAGAGTTAACGTTTCAGGTTGAGGAAGGGTCACCGGACCCGAAATGTTAACTCTGATTCTTTTTTTACTTCACAGATGCTGCCAGATCTGCTGAACTTTTCCAGCAACTTCTGTTTTTGATCCTAAAACTCAGATTTGCTGAAATGAGATTTGGATGATGCTATTATAGCAAACAGTACCTTACATTTCGAAGCTATACCACCTTAGTACAGTCGTGAGACAGTACAACATTTTTGGAGATGCAACCCTTCAGCTGAGACATTAAGCCATAACCAGATTTGCCCAATCACATTGATGCTAAAAGCATCTCACAGCGCAATATGTAGAAAGCAAGAATCTTCACGGTCAAAATGATGGCTTGAGATGCATAATGAGTTGGCATGTAATTTTTTTTTCACTTTGATTACATTTCTACCTGATATACTTGCCATAGAGGGAGTGCAGCAAAGATTCACTAGTTTGATCCCAGGGCTGTCATATGAGGAGAGATGGGTTCAACTGGACTTATATTTACTAGAGTTTAGTAGAATGAGGAGGATCTGATCTATACGTATGAAATTCAAACAGGACTAGACAGACTAGATGTGGGGAGGATGTTTTCCCTGGTTGCGAGCCTAAAACCAGGGGACATAGCCTCAGGGTATGTGGTAGAGACCATTTAGGACTGAGATGAGGAAAGATTTCTTCACTCTGAGGGTGGTTCACAATAATTAATTTCAACAGGTTCAAGAATAGAATTCTATATAAAGAAAAAGAAAGGGGCACAAAAATCTTCAGAAGTTCAGAGCAAGATTCTTTCTCATAGCTCTGGGTCCCAGGTAGCAATCCCTTGGAACTGATTTACATATCAGGGCCATTCTTGGTTTATGATCCGAGCACAAAGACACCATTGTGCACTGCTGCAGAATCAGTCTGCTTTTGGTCCATGTTATAATATTGCAGAGAACACATGAGTCAGTAGTCACATTCCTGACTGTTGCCGGGTAGCAGAAACAACATTTTCAGAAAGTTATTTTGAATAAATAACTCTGTGTATGTCGGAAAAATGTTTATCTCCTTGTGTGTTTGGAACCAAGAAGATCTAACTGTCCCACTGGTTGCGTAAGGTCTATGAGTAGACATCAAATCTGTCACTTGCCTTTCATTCCATACGGCTACTTTGTTTTGAAAGTTTATTGGATTATGTAGTATAATAAATAAAAAGAGGCCACAGTAGGTTAATTTTGGTTTCTTTTTAAAATATGAATGAATGCCAGAGCTTAAAAATTATTCCCTAAAGTGTACCAAAGTATAATTCTAGTTGTTGTTAAATGTTGTTAAACTTGACGATGCAGAAGAGATTTACGAAGATGTTGCCAGAGTTGAAGGGTTTGAGCTATAGGGAGAGGCTGAATAGGCTGGGGCTATTTTCCCTGGAGTATCGGAAGCTGAGGGGCGACATTTTAGAGGTTTTAAAATCATGAGGGGCATGGACAAGGTGAATAGCCAAGGTCTTTTCCCCAGGGTAGGGGAGTCCAAAACTAGAGGGCATGGGTTTAAGCTGAGAGGGAAAAGATTTAAAAGGGACCTCAGGGGTAACTTTCTCATGCAAAGGGTGGTGCGTGTATGGATCAAGTTGGCTGAGAAAATGGAAGCGGTTGGTACAATTACACATTTAAAAGGCATCTGGATGGGTATATGAATAAGAAGGATTTAGAAGGATATGAGCCAAATGCTGGCAAACGGAACTAGGTCAGATTGGGATGTCTGATCAGCACAGACAAGTTCAATCGAATGGTCTGTTTCTGTGCTGTATGACTCTATGACTCTACACCCATGGCATGTTTGGAGCAGGGAGGGCATTTAATCAGTTCAGAGGGTGGCATGCAAGCAGCACATCACCCACTTCACCCCCTTCCCACCTGCATTAGAATTACAGCCAGAATGGCAAAACCCATGGCTGGACATCCTGCCCAGCAGTTACTGAATGTACGTAGAAGTGCACTATTAAGGACCACCTCATCCCATTGCTGCTGGTATTAACGCAGAGGTGGGCAGGTGTATCAGTTCTCAGGGAGAACAACAAACCTTTGCGGGCTGCTTGTGGCATAAAAGGGGAAAAGGCAAAAGGTACCAGGTACCAGGTACTAGGTGCCAGAATGAGGGATCCGGTAGCAGGAATCAGAGAGGTCCACTGAGATTCATCCTTCTGCTCTTGTTTCTGGCCCCTGTCAGCACCCAGTCCCCCTCCCCCACCAGTGTCCCAATCCCACAAGACCCCTCTGGCCACAGCTTACCTCGAGCCTGCATCACTCCTTTATGTTGGGTATCCAGTTACTCTCTCACCTGCAACAGCCATTGCCTTCCCAGTGGAACCGATGATCAAAACAGCTACCAGACCCTGACTTCTGTCCCCAAGGTCTTTGATTCTAGGGAAGACTGGCCAGTGACCAATTCAGAGGCATTTAACGTTATTGGGTCATTCTGATAGGGTTAACATGGGTCTCGTTCTCACTCTCCAGTTGACATTACAAGTCCTGACACCTCTATAAAATCCCCACCCAAATCTCGAGAAGCACCATGTACTTGTGTGTAATTATATGTGAATACTGTCCAAAGTCTTCTGATACTATACAGTAATAAAATCAACGTCTCTTGATGACTCTGGAGATTATCATGGCTATAACATAAATACAGAGATGTGATTCATTCCTTCTTTATCGTATTAGAGAGACCATTTGGAAGAACCGTGTGACATTCCTGGAGGAGCGAGTTCTGAGTTGTTGGCCTTCATTTACCATTTGGAATGCGGGGAAACAGGGTAGGAGGTTATACAGAAGTCTGTCAGCAATCAATCAGAAAAAGGTATGTTTAAACAAAAATGTAATTATTAAAAGTCAGTGTTATCAAATACAGGGAGAGATGATAGCGTAGTGCTTAATGTCACTTGACTGATATTCAGAGGCCCAGGCTAATGTTCATGGATTCACATCCCATCATAACAGTGATTGGAATGTTTGATTAGTAATTCTTCAATTGAAGGATACTCTCAGTAATAATGATCATGACAAGAAGCATCAATTGTTGTAAAAACCTATCTTATTGATCAATGAAGGAAGTTTGTCATTCTTACCTGGTCTGGCCTACATGTGACTGCAGAACCTCAGCAACATGGCTGACTCTCAGTGATAGTAAGAACTGCTGACACTGGAGTCAGCGATAACACAGTGTGGAGCTGGATGAACACAGCAGGCCAG
>JAHRHZ010000078.1:14147545-14193194 GCA_024137785.1 Ginglymostoma cirratum | reverse complement strand
CTGGCCTGCTGTGTTCATCCAGCTCCACACTGTGTTATCGCTGACTCTCAATTATCATCTGAAACGGTTAGGCATGCCACTCGATTCCGGGACAGCTAGGGATGGGAATCCACCCACATCATGAAAAAGTAATTAAATACTTTACAGACTTGCTGCAGATTTCTTCACAATTTTAACTCCACATTTTTCTCTTGCTACTGTGGGATAAAATATGCTATAAATTAAGATTTATAGTTGCAATTCATTTATTTTGCTCTGTTTTGTTAAAGTAATTTTTTTGTGGGTGAAGAATGAATGCTGTATCAAGAAGTTTAGCATTCACTTCTCCCCAACCCAACTTTCACTGTTGGGGAGGTACAAAATCGGGGTAAAAATTTTAGGGTAATTTTTAACCACCTCCATTAAGCAGAAATTATTGGTGCACTCCCTCTGAGATGCTCTTTAAACTGATATCTTTGAGCGTGCTTTTAATCACCTGCTGTAACATCTCCAAGTTTGACTCGGTATCAGGGTCTTGTTGCTGCCTTTCCACAGAATTGTTTGAGCCGATCTTTAGCACCAGTTTTCTGTTCAACAATGAAAGTGAACATCAATCCCAATCTTACTTAATCCTCTGTATATTCTATTTAAATCAGGACAGTAATATGCAACTTTAGATTAACCACATATCTTTAACTTTGCAACACAATGTATGTTTTGAGGAAAAATGAATTTTTATATTGTAGTGGTCTGTCCTTCTTCAGTGCAACAGCCATTTTCTTCATGCCTCAGAGATGCACCTTTACATGATTTACAACACTAAAAGTTATACATGATGTGAATTAGACCAGTAGAGCACTATAAACGTTCCGTGCAATAATGAGTTAGTGATGGTACCTGATCCAGTTTCCTTCTGTTTGAAAATGCCTTTTTATTTCATATTTCGATGGCACAGAAACAATTCAAAACAAAAAAAGCACAAATAGCCTTTTTCAGATTTATCAATGGTGGTTTAAAAAGAAACTAATTGTGAAAAGTGGCTAACAGCCTAATTACACAATAAAGTGTGCAGAGCTGCTCTTTTCTATTTTGCTGTTGGCTGTTACAGGCAGGAGATCTGCTCCATATTTAAAACATCTGCACAAAATTGTACAATTATACGTCTACAGCAAATTTATTAGGTTCACAGTGTTTACAATCCCCAATTCACATGATTTACTGTTTAATTGTAACATTATGAAACTTTGGTTAAATATAAACTGGCTGCTAATAACTAACATGGGATAAAATATACAAAGAAAGAAAACATATACAGTGCTTTTCAAAACTTTGACATTCATTCAGGCACATGTGCAAACTACTTCAGAAATGCACTCATTACCTGGATAAATGTGGCACTCAAATGTGGATTGTTTTGGTTGGAGGATGACTCTTGACCAATATAGCAGAAGAATCCCTTACCTTTCATCAATAGTGCTGTGGAATTGTTTCTGTCCACCTGGGAATGGCAGATAGTACTTTGTTTTATCATTTTACAAGCTGGCGCCCCTTTCAATGTAACATTCTCTCAGACCCAGACTGAAATGTCAACCCAGATTACATGCTGATGTTCATTATGGGATTTAAATCTCTGATTTTGTGACTCAGGAGTGAGAGCACAACCACATAACAAAGCTGTTTCCACAGTAAAAACATTCTACCCACTTTTTGGTCTTTGTGCTTGTTCCCATCACTTTGGTCTCCTGATGAAAGTGGTAATTCCTTGAATAAATCAAAGCTTAGTTCTCTAGTCCAGTGATATTCTTTAGCTGACCAACAGAGTTCCAGTTGTGAAGTGATGTTTGCTTTTCCTTTGGGAAAGCACCTAACATTTGCTCGTGAAAATGAGATCAAGAGGTGAGGAAGCCCAACCATTTCAGAAACTACTACATCAATGCATTGCACCATTACATTGTAATCAATTTGTATATTCAAGTTTTCAATCTTGAAAGGCAGACATTTGGCTCCTATGTCCATTGGCAATCTGACATGGAATTGCCCTCTTAGCCTCTTTCCTCAGGACTATAATTTCTCTTGAGCAGCGTGCTTATGTTGGTCATGGAACATAATGAGCACAGTGCTGCCTGTATGCTTAAATCTCTGGAGAAGATACAGCACTATTATGTGCCATATGGATCCAGATGACCGCCTGGTTGATATTGACATTGAGGATCATAGAGACTGATAAAAATAGTAAATTACTCTATAGGACACAATAGATCCAGCATTGTTGGATTAGGGAAATGTTCTTTACTGAATCATGTAAAGAACAATGATATTCAGTGGGTACAGAATTAGTTATCACAATATTACCAAATTAGGATCGAATCATGTTACATTTGACTCTGCATATTATTTGACCAAGGCAAACTGAATGACTTTGTCTTGCTTTTTGATTCCTAATAGTTATTTTTTCTTCAGTTTGTTCTGATTTGTTGTGACACAACTCTGCAGTAGGTGGGACTTGAACATAAACATTTTGACTCAGAGGTAGGGACGTTGCCTCAAGAGACCTGTCTCTATCAAGAGACCCTTCTATCTCTGCAGCAAACAGAAAGAATGTAGGTACCTGTCTACTTTTCCTGGCTTTTTGGTGAATTCTCCCCAGTGGCCAATGTCTTTAAAAGTTTGACATCAGATTTCAGAATACTGCGTTCTTTCTGGTCTCCCTGCTATAGCAAAGATGTTGTGAAACTTGAAAGGGTTCAGAAAATATTTACGAGGATGTTGCTGGGTTTGGAGTGTGTGAGCTATAGGGACAGGCTGAATAGGATGGGGTTATTTTCCCTGGAGTGTCGGAGGCTGAGGGGTGACCTAATAGAGGTTTATAAAGTCATGAGGGGCATGGATAAGGTGCACATACAAGCTCTTTCTCCCGGGGTAGGAGAGGCCAAAACTAGAGGGCACGGGTTTAAAGTGAGAGGGAGAACATTTAAAAGGGACATGAGGGGCAATGTTTTAATGCAGAGGGTGGTGCATGTACGGAATGAGCTACCAGAGGAAGTGGTGGAGGCTGGTACAATTATAACATTTAAAAGGCATCTGGATGCGTATGTGAATAGGAAGAGTACAGAGGGATACGGGCCAAATGCTGGCAAATGGGACTGGATTAATTTAGGATATCTGGTCAGCATGGACAAGTTAGACTAAAGGGTCCATTTCTGTGCTGTACATCTCTACTTGAATGGCAAGTTTTGAGTGCGTGAAATGGGGAAACCTGTATCAATTACATTACCCAGTTCTTGTATGCATTTTGTTTCTGGGGTGCAGTTGGCAGCAGTAATGTTTGAAATTTGCTCTCATGACCTGACTTTTTAACCTTGTCTTTCTCCGATGTTTGTTTGATCCTGATAATGATTCGGTTACTTTTATAATAGCTGTGCTTTTATGCCGAGGAATGCTACCTAAGATTTGCAGCAACAAAGCTATTCCACAGCTTGGTACTTTGATGTCGTAAATATGTAAAAAGGAATTTAAACTCGTTTACTTAGCTGACCTATATGAATTCTATCTGAACATATGTCAGGGCATACAAATAAATCCCAGTTTGGTCATGGTACATGCCATTTAAATACATACCATCAGCATCTTTCTGCACAGTCTAACTTATGTAATGTTATACAACCTATAATCATGTGCTGCACATTCCAGTGTTAATGAGACTGCCTTACAAAACAATGTTCTCAGTTATGACTAGTTTAAATGAACCTGCACTGGACTGTGGCTGACTCCAGGACCTGGCTTCACTGTCACCACCTGACAATCAACAATCATTACCTTTCTCAAACAAACAAAAGAACAGTCTCTTGTTTTACAACAACTGACGATTCATCAGATTTCTCAACTGACAGGAAACATGCACAATGAGCAATGTCCATTGTATATGCCTGTGCAATTATTTCCCATAAGATTAAAAAAAATAGAATATACTTCTCTTTTAAAATGTAATTGTTAATGTTTGCCTTCTTTTTCGAAGTTGCTTCACTAAGGTGATTCCTTAAGCTACAAAGACTCGATTAGCTGTATCACAGATATGTGTCCGAGGAAAGCTGCAAAGAACAGCAGATGCATTGTCCAAAGCCATCGCTGACCATCCTACACATCAGAAAGTTAACCTCACAAATGCAATTGGAGATATGTTCTCCGTTTACTGCACCACAATTGCCAGAAGCTGAAAAGAATCTTCAAGAAATTGGCCGTGTGTAAATCAAGGTGTGAAATGCATTCTTATCTGCCAACGTTGCACACAAGGCTGCCCACAGCAGAGCCCCAGTGGCACAGCAATGGAAATGGTATATGACAAGAGGTTGATGATTCTGGTCTGACACTCTGGCAAACGCCTGGGAGAAAATATACCGAGGGCACATGGGTGTCATAAAATGAAGAGCATAGCCTCGGTTATCCATGTATGACTGGGAATATCAGCATTTATAGAAGAAATTATTTCTGATTACTATATGGATCAAAGTCAAATGTTTGTACACTCATACAGATATTTGAGCTCTAAAAGAGATCTTTGCAGCAGACAGCATCCTTGACCAGGTTACCTTGCTAATGGTCCACAATTTGCAAATGACTACTTCACACACTTAGCAAAAAGCTGCAGGTTTGTGTTTCTTACGCATTCCCTCCGATATCCCCAGTGCAACAGTGAAGCTGAAAGAGGAGACAGACTGGTAAAGAAAAACAAAGATTTTCAGACTGAACTCCTAAACTACAGATTTACAGTATTCCAACCATCAGAACTGTTGATGGGAACTAAGCTGAGAAAACAACTTAATGTTCTACATAAATCAGAGCTAGAAGTCCAGGACTATCACAAAATTCAAGACAGAGAACAGTTTTACCAAAAACAGTATGTTAATCTGCACAGGCGGAACAGCTCTTCATCCACTGGAACTCACGTTAGAGAATCATACTTGGGGCACACTTGTCAGAGAAGTCCATGATCACTGCCACATTCTCAACGACTAATTGGGATGTTGGTCTCAGCGTAAAAGTGTTTAGAAATTGCTTGAATACTTATTACATGAAACACACCTGTAAAGTGCCAGTAGCAATTCTGGATTGAATGTTCCATTCCACATCGAACAAAGAAATGTTCATTTCGATTCTAATATTTGTGGGTGTTGTTAGATGTGAGAGCTGCAGAGCCAACTGTGGGAATGGAGACACTGAGTGACTGAAACCAGTTTCCCCTGTGGATGGCCCCTCAATTCTGCGACATTTTGTGAGCTTACTTGTTTATTTCAAACAATATCAGAGGGAAAAAAGTGAAGGATGTTCCTTACTTGGAAGCCCGCTTCCCCACATCCACCTCAGCATGGAAATCAGAAGCTGACTGCAATTCTCTAACCATTCAGCCCCATCTACAAAATAACAAACTTCAAACCAACCTCAGTGGCAAAATACAAACAAAATAATCTGAATGAAACGAGTATATTGAAAGCAAATGTTGCCTCAACTCTAAGATCATGTTTGTGTGTAAAATAACGAGGAGCCTATGACATTTGTACACATGCTATAATTAAACTTAATCTGCAGAACTAGCAAGAGATATTAATGAAGCAGAAGGAAGCTGCAGAAATTGTCATTAGTGCAACAGGTGGGTTTTACATATGGTTGTAGGTTTCTTGGGCTTTACATGATCTGTCATCATTATGCACTGTAGTGGCAAATTCAAGTGAATGATTATAAATTTTGAATGGAATTGTAGACTAACAAAAGAGGATCATGACTTGAAAATCCAGTGACCGTACTTGAACACCAATAAGTAAGAAGCAGATAATCTATGACTCCAGTGGAGTGGATCTGAGGGAACATGTGAAGTAGATAAAGGAGTAGATTATATGGCTCATCAAGCCTGCTGCACCATTCAATACAGCTATGCCTAATCTCTGACCTCAACCTCATTTTCTTCACAATTCCCATATCTCTGTATACTCCTTGTGGTCAAAAGATGGGCAGGATTTGAATATACTTAGTGACTGAACATCCATCTCCCTTTAGAGAAAAGAAGTCCAAAGGTTTACAGCCCTATGAGAGAAGAAATAGCTCCCATTTGTCCTAAACATCTGACACTTTATCCTGAGCCTAGGACCCATGGGGTAGGAACTCTCCAGCCAGGAGAAAGAACCTCTCAGAATTTATCGTAATAAGCCAAGATGTTGTAAGTGCAGAGTTCAGTGCACCAGTAAATCAGTGCTAATAACAACATCTCAGATCTGTTTGAAAATGTCCAAATTAAACTCAGAATTCAAAGCTTAATTTATACACAGGACCAGACTAAATTGTTGCTCTATGTTGGTGCAGTTCTTGGCTCAGTGGTTGAAACCTGACTTAGGAAGTTGGGTGTTCAAGCCTCACTCCAGAACCTTGAGGACATAATGTAAGCTGACGTTTTTTCGTGGTACTGTATTGACAGACAGCTGCCCAGTCATACATGCCATCTCTCACATGAGACATTAAACTGTAGTAACTATATTAAAAAACCTTGCTGCCATGCTAATATTTCCATCCTTGGCCTGGTACGGTGTTCAAATGAAGCTCGAGTTCAATGCAAGTTGGAGGAACTACACCTCATTTTCACTTTACTGCCACAAAGACTCATTGTTGAGTTCCACAACTTCAGACTATGACTTCTGCCTTACATGCCCCCAGCCATACAACGTTTGTATCTTATTGTCTTTGCTGTCAGCACGGTGGATCACTTTTCTCTTTTCAAACCTAATATTTACACCAAATTTGCATCTGTATCACTTCCTTTTCATCATTATGACTGCGGTTGTCTTTTGCTCTGGGCACCGTCACAGTTTCTACCAATTGCAGTTCCAACCGTTCTGTCCCTCCGTGGTCTACACTGGTGCCAAAGCCAAGTGGAGAACGTAGCCTTGTTCAAGCAGGCTTTAACATGTTTTTAACAACATTGTCATGATAGAATCATAGAATTTTACAGTACAGAAGGAGGCCATTTGACCCATTGTGCCAGTACTGGTTCCCGAAAGAGTTACCCAGCTGGTCCCATTCTCCAGCTGGACCTCCATATCTCTCTAAATTCATCCCTTCCAAATATATATCTAGCTTTCATTTGAAACCTACTATGGAATCCACCTCCGCCACCCTCCCAGACAGTACATTCAAAATCCTGACTCTATGAGTAGAGAAGTTTCTCCTGATCTCACTCCTAGCTCCCTTACTGACAGTCTTGAAGTTGTGACCCAATGGTTATGGATACACCAACTAGTGGAAACAGAATATCCTTCTTTAATCTGTCAAAAGTGTTCATTATTTTGAACATCTCAATCATGTCACCTCTTAATCTTCTCTACTCCAAGAAGAATAAGCCCAACTTCTCTAAATTTTCCTTGTCTTTAAAATCCCTCATTCCTGGTAGCATTCTCGTAAATCTCATTTGCACTCTCGCCAAGGCTTTAACTTCCTTCTTTAAATAAGGTGCCCAGAACTGGACACAATACTTCAAATTTGGTCTGACCAATGACTTGTAGAGGTGTAACATCACATCCTTACTTTTATACCCTATGCCTCTATTTATAAACCCAAGAATCCTATAAGCCTTAACAACTGTTTCAACTTGCCTTCGGAGAAGAACTGATCATTGACTTCAGAAAGAAAGGAGGAGAACACGCCCCCATCTATGGAACTGAGGTTGAGAGGGTGGAGAGCATCAAGTTCCACAGAGCGACGATAATCGACAGTCTGTCTTGGAATTCCCACGTGGATGCGATCGTCAAGAAGACACAACAACGCCTCTTCTTCCTCAGGTGGCTCAGGAAATTTGGCATGTCCATAAGGACCGTCACCAACTTCCACAGATACACTATTGAAAGCACAGTCCGGGTGCGTAACAAGATGGTACGGCAACTGCTCTACCCAGGACTGTAAGAAACTACAGAAAGTTGTGTACACGGCCCAAGCTGTCACGGAAGCCAACATTCCATCCATGGACTCCATTTACACAGCTCGCTGCTGCAGAAAAGTTGCCAACATCATCAAAGACCCATCACACCCTGATAACGATCTCCTACAACCTCTGCTCTCAGGCAGAAGATACAGAAGCTTGAACACACGCACCAGCAGGTTCAGGAACAGTTTCTTCCTGGCCATTATTAAACTAATGAACAGACTCTCTGGCCTCAAATAATGCTGATCTTGCTAACATTGATCTCGCCTTGCGCACACCCTGTGCAATGTAACATGCATGCCTCTGTCTAAGCTTTTTACAACCTTTGATCTGTACATCCTTACTTACTCTGATCTGCCTGTACAACTCATAAACAAAGCTTTATATTGTACTTCGGTACATGTGACAATAAATCAATCGATTATGCATGTGAACCCCAAGGTCCGTCTGCTCCTGTACTCTCCTCAAAACCATTGAGCATGTATGGTCTCTCCATCTTTCTTCTACCAAACTGCATTACCTCACATTTCTCTGAATTGAAATTCATCTGCCAGGTGTCTGCCCATTTGGCCAACTTGTTAATGTCCCTCGGAAGTCACTCAGCATAATCCTCGAAGTTCGTTATTCTCCCTGGCTTAGTATCATCTGAAAATTTAGAGATTTTGCCTTCAACAGCCATCTCCAAATCATTTATACAAGTCAGGAAAAGCAGGGGTCTCAACACCGGTCCCTGGGAAACACCACTTTCAACTTGTTTCCAGTCTGAGAAATGTGCATCCATACTACACTCTGTTTCCTATCTTTTAGCCAAATTCTAATCCACGCTGCCAAAGACACATCCATTGCCAAATGTTTCTAATTTGCTAACCAACCTGCCATGTGGCACTGTATCAAATGCTTTTGAAAATCCATATCCCCAACATCCACAGCACCATTCTCATCTACTGCCCGTGTCACCTCGTCAAAGGATTTAATTAAATTTGTCAGACATGACAAAGCCACGTTGACTGTCTAGTATTACCTTATTTTTCTCTGTCTGTATTTATCTCATCCTGTATTATGATGTCTATCACCTTTCCCACTACTGAAGTCAAGCTGACAGGTCTGTAGTTTCCTGGGTTATCCTTTGCCCCTTTCGAAAACAATGGTGTCACATTTGCAATCCTCCCGGAATGAGTTCTTTGTTCAAAGAGGTCTGGAAAATTTCTGCCAGTGGCTCCACAATTTGCTCCTTTACCTCTATGAGCAATCTAGGATGCCTCCCATCCAGGCTTGGTGACTTCTCTACTCAGAGTGCTACCAGCCTTTTTTCATAGAATCACTACAGTGTAGAAACAGGCCCGTCAGCCCAACAAGTCCACACCAACTCACATAGCTTCCCACCCAGATCCATTCCCCTATAACCCACCCAATCTACACATCACTGAACACTGTGGGTAATTTAACATGGCCAATCCACCTAGCCTGCACATCTTTGGACTGTGGGAGGAAACAGGAGCACCCAGAGGAAACTCACACAGACATGGGGACAATGTGCAAACTCCGCACAGACAGTCGCCCGAGGGTGGAATCGAACCCAGGCCCCTGTTGCTGTGAGGCAGCAGTGCTAACCACCGAGCCACCATAACACCACTTCTTTATCTATCATGATACTGCTCAGTTGTTCAACACCTACATTTTCAACTGGGCCATTGCCACCATTTTCTATTTTAGTAAAAACAGAGGTGAAGTATTCATTTAGTACCTCTGCCATACCCTTTGCTTCAGTGAGCAGCTTACCCTCCTTGTTCCTTATGGCTGTTCTCAATCCTTCACTAATCTTTTACCAATACTAATATGTTTGAATTATGCATAATTATTACTGATCAACTTCTCTGGTCCTGAGTAATTAATTTTACAAGTATGGAACTTCATTCCGTCAAATGAAAATTTATACCAAAAAGTTTGCTTTGTGGAAATTGACTGCTGCATTTACTACAATATGACATTCTCTCCTGTTCAGAAAAGTTCATTGGATTTAAAGGGATGACGCAAGGTCATGAAAAGAACTGTATAAGTCCACATTTTTTTTCACTTCGGGTGAAGATACTGTCCCGGAAAATCAATGGGAGGTCACAAATGAAACAAATCTATTCAGTATATTTTTGTGACACACCTATCTGTGCACAAGCACCATCAGAAAGACAGCAGAAGAATTTGTTGACAGTTGCCATAGTAACTAGGTTTCCTGCTCATGTTTTAATGTGGTATGTAACGTGTTTTATATGTAGTATGGATGCGCATTTCTCAGACTGGAAACAAGTTGAAAGTGGTGTTTCCCAGGGACCGGTGTTGAGACCCCTGCTTTTCCTGACTTGTATAAATGATTTGGAGATGGCTGTTGAAGGCAAAATCTCTAAATTTTCAGATGATACTAAACCAGGGAGAATGCTTTGAATGCTTTGATTGCTTGTTAGCTGCAATGTTTGTGTGTTACTACTGACTCCAGTGAATACTCGAAGAATATGGGAACTCATGTCCCAAATAGTTCAAAATCTGCTAGTAAAGATTGTCCATTACTACACCACCGTTTGAAATGCTGAACATTGTTAGTACATAAATAATGCTAACTATGGGTTCTACCTTCTACAGGTTGTGTCTTTTTGTGATGTAGATCAAAGTAAGATAACAAAGGGTTTCTACACTTATCAAGAGTCAAAGGTAAGAAACCCTCTTTTAAAAATTCCGTTCTACTTTGCTCCAATGTTAAATACATTACAGCAAAGAACTCCTGGCCCCACATTCCCTCTGATTCACCTGAACAGAACACCAAATACTAGTTTCAGAGATAGTAGGAACTGCAGATGCTGGAGAATCTGAGATAACAAGGTGTAGAGCTGGATGAACACAGCAGGCCAAGCAGCATCAGAGGAGCAGGAAAGCTTGACGTGTCGGGCCTAGACTCTTCTTCAGAAAAGACCCTTTTTCTGAAGCAGGGTCTAGGCCCGAAACACCAGCCTTCTTGCTCCTCTGACGCTCCTTGGCCTGCTGTGTTCATCCAGCTCTACACCTTGTTACACCAAATACTAGTGTGCAGTTAGTTTTTCTGTCATTTCATTCCAAATGGATTTTTTAAAGAGTTTGATTTCCCCAGGATCCGCTGAGCGAGAGCATAGGTATATCCCCCATTGACTGAGTTCCCAATCCCATTTGGATTGCGATAGAGACCGTGGGGTAAGCAAAACCATCCACATGCAGCTCTTCATCTCTTCCTCACTTTTGACCCCTATAATCTGCTGGTATTCATGGCCCACACACTGTATAACAGAACAGTAATATGAGAAAACAACACACTGTTTACTGAAAATACCAAACTACTATTATGTGTAATTGCTGTAGAATCTACATAAAATTATTTTCCAATGAGCCCATTCATGTGAGATCTTGAAAGAAAACAATCATCTTTCACAAGTCTAATTTTGATACGAGACCAAGATATTGTAATACTTCAGAAATTTCAAATTTTTAAACCAAAGTTTTAATTTTTTTACTTGTTCTTGGGATGCATTTTGACGGGGCCAGAATTTATTGCACATTCTTAATTGTCCTTGAGTACATGAAGGTGCATAGGCGGACAGTGTAAGACTCAATAATATTGTTGTGGGCCTGGAGTCAGCTCAGGTAAAGACAGCAAATTTCCTCCCCTGAAAGACATCTGTGAACTAATTTCTTTTTACGACAACCCAGTATTTCATTTTTATAATTAAGAAGTCTTGCATTTATCCTAGATTTATTATGTAACGGTGTTTAAATTTCCCTGGCCACCTTGGTGGGATTTGGACCGATATCTCTGGACTTAGTCTAGCCCATTGAATTATTAGTCCAACAACATCGCCACTGTGCATTCCCCCTTATTGATAAAACTATTTATTCTGAACGATTAATGCTTTGTAATTGATACTGCAGTGTCCATTATTCTTAGTACATATGTATAATGGTACTTTAATCCTGGTTAACTGGATGGGTGAATAAGGGTGTGGTGACATCTTGTAATAGATGCTTCACACTGGACTTAGTTGAGAAGAGTTATAAAAACAATAAAGATTAATGATAAACAGATAATGATGTAATTGACACTTAGTTAAACTGATAGCTGACAGCACAAACTGGTAAGATTACTGGCTCCCACATGTTTAACCCTTTGAATACCAGAACCCCTTATATTTTAAGCTTTATGTACAAATTTAATGCCGGTGCAATGGGGCTTGAGATTTACATCAACTTTAAATCTTCACTTGAACATACGACTAGACTCCCTCCAGTGTGCCTTACTTAACTTCACTCCAGCATCCTTGATTCCTGATTCATATTATAATTACAGTGTCAGCGACGTGTATAACTGTTTTGTTCCAACACTGCAGTTGAGAAATGAATGCATTCCTGCACATTTTTCACCTGTGCCTGTACCTTTAGAGTTGGACCTTCGCAGTGAAAACGCTGATTACATTTCCTGTCTGAACTGACAGTCAGCTGCGTATGTTTCTCTGGGTCACAGGCAGGCCACCTGATAAAGTGCTTCCTGATGACAGAGTACTCCCTGTAAAGGAAGTGATAAAAGTGGTAATTGAATCTTTGTCATTCTGTGATATCAGACGTCTGTAAGGAAAAACGCTGGTGCCTGACACAAACAAGCAATTACCCTGTCCAACAATTGCACAACATTTTGTTTTTAACAAGGTTACACTGATCATAGGTTTTATTTAAAGTCAACGTTATGCATATTGCAATGATTCAAATAGTCTTATCTTACACATTCCCTTGTTTTAACCAATGAGCTTATCAAATATTGAAAATGTTTTTTATTCTGGATTTTTCTGAGGAAGGATACTCTTGCTCCCAAGGGAGTGTAGCAAAGGTTTACTAGGCTGATTTGAGGGACTGACATATGAGGAAAGATTGACTAGGTTAGGATTGTTTTCGCTGGAGTTCAGACAAATGAGAGGAGATTGCATAGAGACTTATAAAATTCTAACAGTACTAGACAGGGCAGATGTAGGGAAGATGTTCCCAATGGTGGGTGTGTCTAGCACCAGGGGTCACAGTATGAGAATTCAGGGTAAAGCATTTAGGACGGAGATGAGGAGACATTTCTTCACCCAAAGAGTGGTGAGCCTGTGGAATTGATTACCACAGGTAGTAGTTGATGCCAAAACATTGAATGATTTCAAGGGGTGACTAGATATAGCACTTGGGGTGAATGGGATCAAAGGTTATGACAGGCATCTGGATGGGTTTGGAGGGATATGGGCCAAATGGGACTAGATTAATTTACAATATTTGGTCGGCATGGACAAGCTAGACCGAGAGGTCTGTTTCCATGCTGTGCAACTCTATGACTCTATGAAAGCAGGATTAGGCTATACAGTTGGACGATCAGCCATGATCATGATGAATGGCAGAGCAGGCTCACAGGGCTGAATGGCCTCCTCCTGCTCCTGTCTTCTATGTTTCTATGTTTGCCTTTTTATTCGTCCAGAATGCGTCTTCGCAACAGTGAATTTTTCGTGTAGATACGTTTTTGTCAATAATTTTCTTCAAAATTAGGAATTGCACAATCTACCTGGTATCCCATGTGTAAAATGTGAGCTAAATCAAGAGTCTGTAAGCAATAGACTTAAAGCTCCTTATTGTTTGGCAATTTACTGAATGTCATAACAACATGTATCTGTACAAAGGCAGAGAACCTGTCACCATCCCCTAAAAAGCTGTGTAAGACTGTCAGACTGATGAAAATAATAATAGAATGGGGGTACATAAAATTATAGAATACTATTCTCGTGAAACTAAAATAGTTAATTTTTGTTTTAGTATCCAAAATTTAAGCTATGACAGAAATAAAATCAGATTCATCAAATGCACACACTTGCACACACACACACAAGTTTTTAACTCCATTCAGATTCTCTTAGAAATCTTACATTAAATAAGTTACATTACTACAGAACCTTTATCATATTATCATCTCTCAAGGCATTTCATACAAGAAAGGTTCAATGCCGGTGATTCACCAGTCTGAAAATGACACATTCTTCAATATGTCAACATTTTGGGAGCATAATCCCTTTGGTGTGCTGACACACATTCTTGTTTCTTCTAGGACAAGCCAAAGCCAAAAGTTCCCATTTTTCATTTTACAGAAGCCAAGCCCCCTTTCATCATCTGTGTGAAACTGGTGAGTGATAGATATCCACTTGTTTTCATATTTTAAAAAATATATTCAAAGGAACAATCATGAGATCAACCAGACCAATATGAGCAAACTCCAAGATGGTGGTAGAATGGATTTTGAAGTTGGTTCTTTCAGATTTTGTAACTGAGTTTAAATTCATTGTCATCTTAGAGAATGTGGAATTCATTACCAGAGGAAGTAGAGAACGAACATTCATTTTGGCTCTCTGTGCTCAAGATGGGGATCATAACCATTGTAAAAATGCTGAAAATGCCAGCAGTAAATTAACAGCCTGATTCCAAAAGTCCATTCATTTGTCACTGAAGCTCAGCTAGTCCCTACATACACCTTCCTGGATGATATTCAGCAGTTTACTTTTGGACAAAGTATAAACACATGCTTACAAATTGCATCTTTGGTTCGCATCACGCACTATACCAATGAGACAGCTACAAGAGCACGGTTCACAAAAGCACAGAAGTCAGTGTTGTATTTATTAATCACTGGCATGAAGATCTCCTGCTTTTGCCAAGAGGCAGCCTTTAACAGATGATTATTGCAAAGTTTGGTGTGAGAATGGGATGAACTATTTGAATAAAATAAATAGTATGAGTGAGTATATAAAAAAGAAGCTTTTAAAAAAGTAAAACGCTCATCGCTAAACTACAGGAGCCAAATCTTAGTGCTTTCAGGCTGATTCTTTGAGATGAGCAAGTCAATATGTTTTTTCCTCTCAAGAAGTGGCCTGCAATTATCAATCATTTGTAGTTGCCTTGTAAAGGTGATGGTGGCCCACATTCTTAACCTGATGCAGTATTTTTAGTGGTTATACAATTGAATAGCTGGCTAGGCAACTTCAGAGGTCAGTTAGCAGTCAACAACAAGTACTGGCAGCACGGAAACAGACCCTTCAGTCCAACCTTCCACGCCGAACATAATCGCAAACTAAATTTGTCCCACCTGCCTGCTCCTAGCCCATATCCCTGGAAACCTTTCCTATTCATGTCCTTCTCCAAATGTCTTTTAAACATAATTTTACCCACATCCACCACTTCCTCAGGAAGTTCATTCCACGTGTGAACCACCTTCTGTGTAAAAAATTGCCCCTCATGTCTTTTTCAAATCTCTCTCCTTTCATGTCACCTTAAAAATGTGCCCCCTAGTCTTGAAATCCCCCATCCTAGGGAAAAAAACAACTACCATGAACTCCATCTGCACCCCTCATTATTTTATAAACTTCTATAAGGTCGCCTCTCGACTTTCTACGCTCTAATGAATAAGTCTCAGCCTATCCAGCTGCACTTTGAGCTCCTGTGGAAGTCCTAACATGAGGATGTATATGAGAATTACACAGAAAGATTAACTATCAATGAGCAGGCCGCTGTGCGAATATCTCTGACCCTGAGCTAGAGTGAGGGACTTTAGATACTTCCCTGGTACTTACCTGGACTTATCCTGGAAATATCAAGCACAAAACTACTTAGTCTAACCTCTGAGTAATTCCATACTGACTCCCACGAACCAATCCCTTGACACTCCAACTAACCCTGGCCTGACTACACCCAACCTGAACTTACCTGTCTATTGTCTGACCACCTGACTACTTCTGATCATTCTTCCCAACTACTCTCCTGAACCAACTGCCTTTCTGACTAACCTGTCATAGGCCTGACCCAACTAACAACCCCACTTCCCACTCTCCCAACTGCCACCTTAGCCATCTCATCCACCTACCCATTCACTCACTCACTTACTCACCTCTCCACCCTTCCCCCCCATTCACCCTCTCATTCACTGATATTCAAAGGCTGGACCTTTAAAAACTTACCATATGGCAGCTAGTACCATAAAACAGGGGTGTGTCCTGTCTTCCCATTATATTTCTCAACTTCAGCAAAGTTCCCTGAGGGATGCTTTGCTGTGCTGCTGATTTCTGATAAAGCCAGAATAAAACGGCCCCAGAAGAAATGTGTATTGACTTTCAAGTATAACAACAATCCACTCATCTTTTCCATGGTTCAGGAGATCAGAGCCTTTAATTCCACAAAGAAGTGGCCATCGATTTCCAATTACAAAATCTGTTTGGTGAGCTTGCCTCTCACTTGCGTTCAAGTGCCTCCTTGTGAGATGTGAGCTCATGGAAGCCAATGGTGCTCCCCAAATCAAATAGATGATGATGCATTTTTGTAAAAATCATTGACCCACTGCCAATCCACACCCATTCTTGAGGATTTCCCTGCTGGCTGCTCATGTTTGACACTGCAAGCCACCTGCATGTACAACATGAGTTCACTCCAAGAGCGGAGTGGTGAAAATTTGGCTGACGGAGAGAAATTTAAGAATGAACAGGTTACCAGCTCATTACAATGCTAAAACACCCAGTTTCAACCCTGTATGATTTTGCCCCTCTGTTCAGTCTAATAGAGAGTTGTGGGAGAAGTTTAGTGTTAGGGGTTTGGGCTGACAAGTAATGATGCTGAAATTTAATTTGGATTTGAATTCAACGTCAGCTGGAATCTACACAGGATAAATCAGGCCCCTCTGAGGAAGGGTCGCTGGACCCGAAACGTTAACTCTGTTTTTCCCTTCACTGATGCTGCCAGACCTGCTGAGCTTTTCCAGCAACTTTGTTTCTGTCTACACAGGATAAATTTGAAGCTAAATTTCAGAGGTTAATCTTCTAAACGACTAAATAATTTAGATGCCCATTTCAGGTGACAGTCATCAGTACATTAAAGTCAATACTTAATTGCAATTTTCTGATTTCAAATGCGCAACCACATGGTGCTTTCTTCAGCTAACTTGACGAGGGTTGTTAGATACTTTCATGCCTGTCAATATAGAAGTGAAATTAAAATCTTCAGATTGCAGAATCTTCTGAAGAACTTAATTAAAGTAAATTATAGCAGAGGGTGGAGATGTGGAATTTAAAAAAAGTGCCGGAGAAACTCAGCAATTGTGGCAGAATGTATGGGGAGAGAAGTAGAAGTAACACATCAAGTCCAATGTGACTGTGCTTCTATATCCACAGATGTTGCAAGACCTGCTAAGGTTCTCCAGCACTATGTTCTTTATGTACTTCTCAAGAATTTATTGTGTTCATTCTGTTGAGTACATTTTATTTGAGATGTTAGATTCTGTCTATTGAAGAGAGAAATGCACAATATTTGGAATCCCCGTTAATAGTGTGAGACCTGCAACTGCAAAGGACAGAAAGTATCCTTCCTTAATTCTGTCCTGTAGGTTTCCAACATAGCCTTTGCTCACTGATGGTTGAGAATGTGGTGGGATGATGAGTAAGTTTGAGGATGACACAACAATTGACTGGATGGTTGACAGTGATGCAGAAAGTTTTAGGTTACAGGGGTATTGATCAGATGTGCAGATCAGTGGCAGATGGAAATTAACCCAGATGAGGTGAGACACTTTGGAAGAAGAAACAGGACAAGGAAGTACTCAATGAATGGCAGGACATTAGGAAACTCAGAGGAATAGACGGATCTTGGCACGCTTGGCCACAGATCCCTGAAAGTGACCACACAGG
Source organism: Ginglymostoma cirratum (assembly GCA_024137785.1). Lineage (NCBI taxonomy): Eukaryota > Metazoa > Chordata > Chondrichthyes > Orectolobiformes > Ginglymostomatidae > Ginglymostoma > Ginglymostoma cirratum. The sequence continues at coordinate 14,175,503 of JAHRHZ010000078.1, read as the reverse complement.
TTAATAGGGTGTTTAAGAAGGCATACGGGACATTGCCTTTATCAGTTGTGGCATAGATTATAAAAGCAGGGAGGTCATCTTGGAGCTGTATGGAACTTTGGTTAGGCCACAGCTGGAGTACTGTGCAGTTCTGAACACTACACTGAAGGAAAGATGTGATTGCACTGGAGGGAGTGCAAAGGAAATTCACCAGTATGTTATCTGGGTTGGAGCAGGTTAGCCATGAAGAGAGGCTGAATAAGCTTGGGTTGGTTTCTTCAGAGCAGATAAGGTTGAGTGGGGACCTTATTGAGGTGTATAAGATTGTAAGAGGCATGGAAGAGGGTGAATAGAAAGCTGTGTTCCCGTTGGTTGAAGGGTCAAGAACAAGGGGCATAATTTTAAAGTGAAAGGCAGGAGGCTTAGAGGGGATTTGAGGAAAACCATTTTCACCCAGAGGGTGGTGTGAGGTCTGGAATACACTGCCTAGGAGGGTACTTGAGGTAGCAAACCTCATAATTTTTTAAAAGCACTTGAAGTGTCTTATACATTCAAGGCTCTAGTCTTAGTGCGGGAACGTGGGATTAGTGTAGGTAGTGGCATATTTTTAGCAGTACAGACTTGATGGGCTGAAGGGTTTCTTCTGTACTTCGAGATTCTATGATTCCTAAAGGAGAACTTATTGTCTGCATCTGATACATAATTTTTAAAAACAGGAATAGGAGTATTGAAATTGCTGCATAACTACTCAAGTATCTAACCTGGTGTCATGCCGATAGCTTTCTGGCACACTGGTACACTCCTTTGGTTTAAGTGCCAACCTAGGAGAATGGCATGGAGACGCCTTCCCTGAAAGTTTGCAAAACTGTGGTAACATTTCTGCTGTTAAAAAAAGTCTCAAAAGTAGCCAGCGTTGTTATTGTTACAGAGAGCCATAACGTACTTAAAACCCAACCACCCATCTCACACAGCCCCTGGTGTATGATAGTCTCAGCGTGGAACTCACTCAACCCACTACAATTCATACTCGGGCATTTATTCTTCACATTGCCAGAAATATGGAAATATTCTTGCATTACAAATGAGAAAAAATGTGAAAAAAATTAACAAATAGAAATGAAACTGGAGGTCTGCTACAGTCAACCACAGAGGGAACTGATTTTCTTTTTAAATCTCATTTACGATCGATGTGTTAACATTGCCAGAAACTTCTGTCAGTCATTGCGGTTAGTCAAAGGAGTATTTTGATCAAAAAAAAAAGGATTTGGTATTTTTGCCAACTTAGGAAAATTCACAGCATGCATTTGCGTAAAATTATGGACAGATCATTTTTTAAAGACATAATTGCAAACTTCCATGATTTTCAGTTTCAGCTGTCACGTTGTTTGGCTCTTGTTTCAGAGAAAGTAGACATTGTCCAATCAGTGTCTGTCAGGTGCTTAAATTTCAATGAAGCTAAACCATTTCTCGGCCTTTGCTATGTCTAGCTGCAACAGATTTAGTGCCTTGTTGAGATTCCTTCAGGTCCACTTTCCACAGGTGTTGCAGGCAGCTCCACAACTAACTACCCAGAGTATTTCACTGTCTGACTGCTTTTCCTTCCCTCATGTATCTTGATTTTATTTGATCAGCGAACAACACCATCATTCTGTTTTATCTCAAGGGATGCAATCTTTCTTCAATTTTTAATTTGGGAAAGGTAGTAGCTATGAATTAGTGTTACAGTCACATCCCACGTAAGTGATACATTTTGTAGTAGTTCATTATGTTAATTTAGCGTGTGAAATCAGTTCTAAAAAGGGTTGTCAGACATGTGGTCACAAAGGCAGTCTACTTTAACTGCTGTGGTGACCCAGAATGATAATGCATCTCTCTCACTCTAGCTCTCACACTCACTTCCTCACCCTCACCCTGTCTCTCTCTCTCACTCTCTCTCTCTGTCTCTGTCTCTGTCTCTCTCGGTCTCTCACTGACTCTACACCTGGGGACGTATACCCACTTTTCATTTGTTCTTGTTTGTGCTTTGCCTCCAACCATATTTTGTGTTTCCCTGATGAAGGGTTTTATAAATGTTGTCCCTTGATTTAAGAGGCTCTACCATTACCAGCATCAGCAAAGCATTCTGTCAGCACTGTACTCCTCATCAATGTGCAGACCATTAGAGATTGCAAGTCCTTTCATAGGGGACCTCTCCCATATCATCACACATTTGAAGCTGAACTGAAAAAACAAATGTTTCCTGATGGAGTAAGCTTCAACATTGTCCAAAAATCTACCAATTACTCTTTACTAAAATAGGTGCAATCTGTTTCACAACTTCCCAAACAGATGTGCAGTTTGGGAGCTAGTGATTGTATCTGTAGTAAAGATTTTTGGTGGTTTAAACTTAACGAAATGGAACTAGTTCTGCCAAAAAAATACAAATAACTAGTAGTGCTTAAGATTTTTATAGTATGTTTGACGTACCACTGCTGACAGTGTAGCATCGATTGCAGCCCAGGAACACTTTGATTTTAAAATTCTCATTCTTGTGTTCAAATTCCTCCCTGCCTTCATTCCTCCGTAAACTCTGTACCTTCGTCCCTAATCACTGTATCCTCCTCCAGTCGCACAAACCACACTTCTGTGTTTCTCCAACTCAACCTAAATTTTCACTTCTGTTTTCCAGTGGAAATGCCTTCAACTGCCCCAGACTTTGACCTTTGGAATTCCCTTCCTAAAGCTCTCTGATTCACATCCTCTCTTTCCTTTCAGTTGCTCCTTAGAATCTGTCTCTTCAACCAGTTAAAAATGCAGGTTCCTTTAAGGCTCAAACAGATCAGCTCCAGAATTGATTGAGCACGAGAGATGCTCATCAAACTTCTGTACTTTAGAGGTGAGCATGGGGGCTCTTTTGGCACTGTTCCTACCTCTGATCCAGGAGGCCTGGGTTCAAGTCCTATCTGCTCCAGAGGTGTGTAACAATATCGCTGAATGGGTTGATTAGGAAAATTACTAAGAGTTGAGCTTGGAGTGGGTTAGTTAGCTGAAATGGCAACAATGTGGGTTCAATTCCTGCACCAGTTGAGGTTATCATCAAGGACTCTTCTTCTCAACATCTCCCCTCACCTGAGGCATGGTAACCCTCAGGTTAAACCACTACCACTCATCTCTCTCTAATGAGTGAGCAGCCCAATGGTCCAGTACAACTATGTTGACTTTAAGGATTTTGTGAAACAGTGGTAAGAGGTTTGGGCTCAAGTCCCACTTGCTGCAGAGGTGTGTCATAACATCATTAAACAGGTTAATTAAAAATATCAAGAGTTGAGTTCTTGAAGCTTTTGAGAGGTGGTCGCAGCAAGGTAGGAGAACGTTATTTTCCCTTTTGTCTTATTCATTCATGAGATGTGGGCATCACTGGCCAGGCCAGCATTTATTGCCCATCTCTAATTACCCAGAGGGCAGTTAAGTGTCAACCACATTGTTGTGGGTCTAGAGTCATATGTAGGCCAGACAAGGTAATCATGACAGATTTCCTTCCCTGAAGGACATTAGTGAACCAGATGGGCTTTTCCGACAATTGATAATGGTTTTACGGTCATCATTACACTCTGAATTCAAGACTCATCTTGGATTCAATTTCCACCATCTGTCATGGCAGGATTTGAACCTGCATCCCCAGAATATTAATAGTTTAGTGATAATATTACTAAACCATCACCTTCCCTTTATTGCCCATCCCTTGAGAAGATTATGGTGAGCTGCCTTCCCAAATAGCTGCAGCCTACACAAAATACATCGATGTATAAAGCTGTAAGGAGGGAATTCCAGGTTTTTAACCCAGCAATAGTGAATGAATGGTGATGTATTTTTATTTTATATATATTTGGGAGAGCTGTCTCTCATAAGCTTGACTTAGTCATACTCACAGAATCATACCATACAGACAAAGTCCCAGAAACCACCATCACCATCTCTGGATATGTCCTGCCCCATCAGCAGGGCAGACCCAGCAGAGGTAGCAATACAGTAGTTTACAGTCAGGAAGGAGTTGTCCTGAGAGTCCTCAATATTGAATCTGGGCCTCATGAAGTCTCCTGGCTTCAATTTAAACACAGGCAAGGAAACCTCCTGGTGATTACCATGAGCTGTCCTCCCTCAGCTGATGATTCAGCACTCCTCCATGTTGAACAACACTTGGAGGAAGCACTGACGGTGGGAAGGCACAAAATGTAATCTAGTTGGGGAATTACAATGTCCACCACCAAGTGGCTCAGCAGCAGTACTACTGATCGAGCTGGTCAGGTCCTAAAGGATATAGCTGCTAGATTGGGTCTGCAGCAGGTGGTGAGGGAACCAACAAGAAGGAAAAACATGTCCTTACCAAACTGCTGGCTGCTGTTCATGACAGTATCGGTAAGAGTGACCACCAGACAGTCCTTGTGGAGACAAAATCCTGCCTTCATGTTGAGAATATCTTCCATCATGTTGTGTCACACCATCATCATGTCAAATGGGACAGCAGCTGAATACTGGGCATCTATGAGGCAATGTGGGCCATCAACCACAGTAGAACTGTACTCCATCACAATCTGCAACCTCATGGCTTGGCATATCCCTTGATCAACCATTACCATAAAGCCAGGGGATCAACCCTGGTTCAATAGAGCGCGCTGGAGGGCATGCCAGGAGCAGCACCAGTCTAAAAATGAGTTGTCAACCTGGTGAAGCGCCCAACAGAACTAATTACATGCCAAACTGCATAAGTAGTAAGTGATAGACAGAGCTAAGCAAACTCACAACCAACAGACCAGGGTCTACAGTCCTGTTGATTCCAGTCATGAATGTTAGTGGATAGTTAGTGGACAACTCAATAGAGGCGAAGGCTCCACAAACATCCCTACTGTCAATAATGGAGAAAACCAGCACACCAATGCAAAAGATACGGCTGAAGCACTCACAGGAATCTTCAGCCACAAGTGTCAAGGAGATGATTATCTCCCCGTCAGCCAACATTTTGGTTTAGTACCCCATTTGTTTCCCCCCTTTTTGGTTTTCATCATTTTGTTAATTGTAACTCTTCATTTCTTTCATTAGTTAATTTCATCAGTTAAGGAAAACTTGATTTCTTTCCCCTCCAACTCCATTCTAATTTAGTCCTCTCCATCTCCTCCTATCCTTCATTCATTTTTGTTAATTGTATGTAAATTGGTTGATTAGAAGATACGTAGCAGCTGAGTTTTTCAGTATGTTTTAATTGTTAGTTGGTTAATGGGTGATTTGATCAATTGGAATTGGATTTCATGAAATAGGGAAAAAAAAGTGGAGTTGTTTTACACTGCCCCGATGGATATTGTGTGTAATAGTTTCTAAATTAGTTGTCTTGTTAATTTGATGATGGGTTTCAAAATTTTAAAAATGAGCTGAGTTCTACCCATTGGGAGTTGATATCTGGACAGGGAAAGGATCCAGAATGGAAAGGTGAACATTCATGAAGCCTTTTGCTATGTAATCTACAAGGAAAACGATCTTCCGTCCTGTATTCTTATATGGCCCACTATTAAATTGAGTCTAATACCACTCCCATGAAACTCCTTGGGGCATTACATTATTACATTAAATAACTTAAATTATTAAGTAATTAATAACAAACTGGTGTTGTAATTGAAGGAAAAGATAACTCTTTATTACAACAATATGTACACTGACTCTCCCTCCTTTCACCAAAATAGTTTGCATTGCTTTTATGTGCAAGCTTCTATGTTGTTGTGCATTGCAGAAAAGGCCAAGAGGAGATTTAATTTAAATACTTTAAAATGCTGAAGTGCCTTTGGAAAGACCATTTCCTATGGGTGGGGTATCACTGGTAAGGGATTATTAGTTTACAGTTTTCACTTAGGAAATAAGTGAAGTTTGAAGAAATCAGTGCACAGAACTGTCAGAGCACAGGATGCTTTGCAACAAGGCGCTAAACTATTGAATTATTTCAGGGTGGAGTAGTTAAATGTTAGGTACATTCATAAACTGTGCAGCACTACGTCCTAATAAAACAGTCCTATGTGCTGCACATTGCTGTGTTTTGCACCTTAATTGAAATACTAGAGTCCTGATGCAGGGTGTAAACCCGAAATGTCAACCTTCCTGCTGCTACTGTGTTCCTCCAGCTCCACACTGTATTGACTTTAAATACTGGATCTTTCTAAAGTTAGATGTCTCCAGCAAAAGGCTTGCTGGATATGGATTGTAGATTGTTAGATTTTTGCACTGTTGTAAAATGATACTGTTTGGTCCTCGGTGGAATCGCCTTGAGGTGTTTTACTACATTAAGGATCCTATAGTGTTTTGCTTTTACATGCAAAAGCCCAAGAGGGAAAGGTTATTGGAAGCAGAATGTGCAGTGCAGGCTAGCTTAGATTTACAAATAATGTGGATCTGAAAGGGAGGTAGTTAATTTAATATAAGCAAGGTACTACATCTTTGTAATCACTGGTTTGAATCATAACTCGTAAATTGAATTTCTTTTTATTCTCTGTTGCTGAATTATTATTTCTGCTTTCATACCATAATGGCAGTGTAGGTAAGGAGAATTGTTCCTATTGAGAAAAGAGTCAAAAACCAGAAGACACCAATATAAGCTAACAAGCAAAAACAGAAATTGCTGGAAAAGCTCAGTCAGTCTGGCAGCGTCTGGACAGAAAGATCAAAGTTAACGTTTCAGGTTGAGTGCCCCTTCCTCAGAATTGATAGTAGCTAAGAAAATGTTGGTTTATATGCAGAAGATAGGGTAGGGCTGGGGGAATAAGGAGTAAATGACAGGTGGGGATAATCCCAAAGAGAGAGAAGAACAGTTGGACAGACAAAGGCTTACCTTGACTATACATTCCCACACCCTGCTTCCTGTAAAGATTCTTTTCCATTTGCCCAGTTCCATCTCCATCTCATCTGTTCCGATGATGCCAACTTCTGTAAGGGAGCCTCTGAAATGTCCAACTTCCTCCTCCCCGAGGGTTCCCCAGCACCATTGTTGACAGGGTCCTCAGCCAGTCCGACCCATCTCCTGCACTTCAGCCCTCACCCCCTGTCTTCCCACCAGCAACAGCAAAATGGTCCCCCTTATCCTTAACTACCATCCCGCCAGCATCCACATCAGGAGGATCAATAGCCACCATTTCCGCCACCCCCAGCGGGATTCCACCACCCAACACATATTCCCTTCCTCAGGCCTCCGGGACATCCTGATCCACTCCTCCTTCATTCCCAACACCCACTTCAGCCCCACGGCACCTTCCCCTGCAACCACAGAAGGTGGAACACCTGTCAGTTTACTTCCTCCTTCCTGAGTTTCCAAGGGCCCAAACTTACCTTCCAGGTGAAGCACCTACACTTCACACATACTAGTCTACTGCATTTGCTGTTCACAATGTGGTCTCCTCAACATTGGGGAAGCAAAGCGTAGACTGGACGACTGCTTCGCAGGTCACCTATGTTCTGCCCACAAAAAAGACCCTGACCTTCCAGTTGCCTGTCACTTCAACACATCACCCTGTTCCCTGGCCAGCATCTCTGTCTCAGGTTTACTGTAGTGCTGCAGCAAAGCTCAGCACAAGCTGGAAGACAACACCTCATTTTCTGCTTGGGGACCCTGCAGCCCTCCAGACTCAATATCAAGATCAACAACTCTCCAGTGCCCTTATCGCAACCCCCACACACCAGACCTTGTTATCAGAGATAGTAGGAACTGCCAATGCTGGAGTCTGAGATAACGAGGTGTGGAGCTGGGTGAACACAGCAGGCCAGGCAGCATCAGAGGGGCAGGAAAGCTGACGTTTTGGGTCTGGACCCTTCTGCAGAAATGGATCTAGACCTTGTTATCACATAGTCTGCTGTTACACCCAACCCATTGTTAGCCACTAATAGTCACCATTAATACCTATTCACCTTCCTAGCCAAATTGTTATCCACTCCTTTGTCTGTCCAACTGTTCTTCTCTCTTTGGGCTCTATCCTTTCCTATCATTTACTCCTTAGTTCCTCCCCCTGCCCTATCTTCTGCATAAGGAATGAAATTTTCCTAACTACCATCAGTTCTGAGGAAGGGTCACACAACCTGAAATGTTAATTCTGATTTCTCTCCATAGATGCTGCCCAGACCTGCTGAGCTTTACTAGCAATTTCTGTTTTTGTTTTTGATTCACAGCTTCCACATTTCTTTTGGTTTTTACCAATAAAAGGTCAATGGTCAAACAACCAACAGCAACATGAGGATAACTTTAAGCTGCAAGTGTCTAGGATCTGAAGTACATTTAGAGTGTGAGGGAAAAAAGTGTGGTTGTGAGTTTCACAAGAAATTTGATAAGCACCTGCAGAGGGGAACATTTCAGAGCTGCAAGGGAAGGATAAGAAATGGGGCTAGTTGATTTGCCCCTGTAACAAGACAGCTTGGAACAGATAGAAAACATGGCCCAATTCTGTGCTGCAATCATCCTATGATTCCGTTTCCCTTTTTAAAGCAGTCAGTACATTTTTGATTCATTATAAAGCCCAACATAATTGCGATGTATTGCAGGGGCCAGAACACATTGAGAGTTTAGATTTGAGCCTTAACACTATAAATGTTCAGCAGTTCACGAATGTGATTCAGTTTTGGGTTCAGATCAGAGCCTTCAGTTAATTCTCAACTATTAAAAAATACTATGAAAAGTGTTTCAGAAAAGCTGTTTGGCCAATTTTGTTGCTGCCTTGTAAAGCACTAAGTGCCTGTGATTTCTGCACTACGTACTGTATGTGGCATCCAGATCAGTGGTCTTCACTCATTGATTTATGCTTCCCACAAGCAACCACTATAAGTTTCATAATGACACATCAAGGCAACCGACCAGATGCCGTGCTGCAGGCCAGTGTCAAGAAGGCAAAGCTGTAAAATACCCCCACCACAGTCATCTGGGAACGATTACACTGGTCAGACCTAACAACCAATCCAGCACCAATTTTCACCCCTGTCCAAGCTCTCCAGTATCAACCTAAAATTGCAGGGCATTCAGGGCCAGATCACCTAAGCTCACAAGAATCACATTTCACAGCCAGAAATATGAGTTGATTGCATTTAAACTTCTGACAAAATGAACTGAAAATGAAGAACATTGTGGATTAGGGGACATAAACACAAACATGTTCAGTGTGTTGCTTTAAATGCCACAAAGATTACTGATTAATGCAGGAATACTTAACATATTTAAATTTAGTCTGTAGTTTTAACAGGAATTTTAATCCAGACAGAGAATTATGCCAACATGTTAAACACGCTTATTAGTATAATTAACAGTAATCTCTAAATCCATAACTCTGACCTTTTGTCACAAAGCAGTAATGCCAGTTTTTTTTAGCATAGAACAAGTTGTTTTTTGTTGTGTTCAGCAATCTTCACACTACCGGGCAGACAATACGTTCACAGGGTTCTGTCCCAATGTAACCAACATTAGGAACAGCAAGCCAGTTAAAGCTGTCCCTCCCTTGCAGCTGAATTTGCCAACTCAGCACAGTGTGAATCTCAGCTCTGTGTGTGCCCTCTCCACAACCTTCCTTTTAACATTGTGTGAGTGATGCTGCCACCTTTTTCAATTAAACCCCGCTGTGAAATCGAATTATTGAAATCTGCAGGAAGCGAATTCTTCCATTTAATTAAGTCCAGCAAAATAATCTGTGTTTTCTTGAAAAGTTCACATTTTCAGTTATTGTTCTTTTTGGATTAACCCTCCCGTAAGAATTTGTTTGGGTAGCAGCATTTCCAAGACATTCGTTAGCAAAAAGAAATGTTCACAGAATGCCAAAATGTAAATTTTAGGATTTGTTTAGAAACCATGAGTCCTCAATGAGGAGGCTCAATCAACAAGAGCAGAATGTTGATGCCCTCTCTCTTACTCATACTCCTGTTAAAGGATGCTCCCTTCAGGGAGTAAATCATACAATCCCTACAGCACGGAAGTAGGCCATTTGGCCCATCGAGTCTACACCGACCTTCCGACCAGCATCCCACCCAGTTCCACCCCCCTACCCTATCACCGTAACCCTGCATTTCCCATGGCTAATCCATCTAGCCTGCACATCCATGGACATTATGAGTAATTTAGCACAGCCAGTCCACCTAACCTGCACATCTTTTGGACTGTGGGAGGAAACCGGAGCACCCGGAGGAAATTCGTGCAGGCACAGGGAGAACGTGTAAACTCCACACAGACAGTTGCCTGATAGTGGAATTGAATCTGGATCCCTGGCGTTATGAGGCAGCAGTGCTCACCACAGAGCCGCAGTGCCACCCAAATCATGACAGAATTTATACTTAGGTCCCTAAGTACTCAGTGAGTTGAGATTTATGGTACTTCATCAATGTTAATTTCAAATCAAGAATTAATACAGAAATTTCGTGTCATCTATAGCTTAAACAAAATGTAAGGTTTTGGAGAAGATCTGTGGCTCGGGTTGACGGTGTTGAGGTTGGTTGGTTCACTGAGCTGGTTTGTTGTTTTGCAGACATTTCGTTACCGTGCTGGGTAACATCTTCAGTGTAACCTCCGATGAAGCGTCGGTGTGTTTTCACGCCTGGTTTTTAAACTCTGGGGTCCATTGAGATGGATTGCCTCACTTCCGGTTTTCCTTCATAGTGGTTGCTTCTGCTATGAGTCCAGAGATAGGCGATCCCATGGGTGTCCCGTTGATTTGCTTGTATGTTTGGCCATTGAAGGTGAGGTGGGTGGTCAGGCATAGGTCCAATAGTTTGAGCATGTTGTCCTTGGAGATGGTTTCACTGGGGTCATGTTCCTGTTCAAGTAGTGTTGGCATTGTTTCCCTACGAAGGAAAACCGGAAGTGAGGCAATCCATCTCAACTGACCCCAGAGTTTAAAAACCAGGCGGGAAAACACACCGACGCTTCATCGGAGGCTGCACTGAGGACGTTACAAGCACGGTCACAAAACTTCTGCAAAACAACAAACCAGCTCAGTGAGCCAACCAACTTAAACAAAATGTATCTACAGAGTGCACCACATGGCATTATTGCTAAGTGCACCAGTCTGAGCAGTACAAAGGTATCAAACATTAGTGGAGAAAAATGGAATTGAGTTAAGAGAACTGCCATGATCTGAAGCAGGCTCAAGAGGTAGAATGACCTATTATTGCCCCTGTTTCCTGTGTACCTGGGAAATCCCCATCCCATCCCCAGTGTCAGTTACACTTAGTTACAGCCTGTACTACTGTCAGTTGACCTCAGGTTGGGGTTGGGTAAGCCTTGGCCAATACTCTTGATGAGAAGATGATGACAAATACTTACTTCATGAGAAGTGACTTCATGTTGTCTGTGAGCCGGTACCTTGGGGAAGGAGGAAAGAAGTGTTTTTTTTTCACAAGCACCATTTACCAATTGATCAGTGATTGATCCGTCAACAACTGGAATTAATTTCAGTCTGAGAAAGGAATTCCTTTCTAGTATTACTAGATGTGATGTACTTCAGAAATGGTTTGAACTCGGCTAAAAATAAACAGGAATCATGTAACTATATTAAATGTGTCAGTTTGCGTGTAAAAATATTCAGATAAGGGTTTTGGGGAATGCAAGGAAGTAAAGTCAAAGCAACAATTAGATCAAACATGATGTTATTGACTGGCGAGCAGGCTCAAGGGACAGTATGACCTACTCCTGCTCTTGATTTATGTGTTCATATGTTTAGAGAATTAACTGAATATACATCAGCAGTGAATAGAAAAGCTACTCTCTTATTTGGGTAATGTCCAGCAGCTGCACATTCAGTCACATACACAGTTAAGAGGTCATTATAAATAAAAAGGCCAGTGAAATTATTTAGGTATTAAGTATAATTACTGTTTTCCTACCAGCATAGGACAATTTGCATGGGTGAGGATAAAGGGACTTTGCATTTTTCTGTTCACACTCCTTAATTTGGGTGGTCTCAGTAATCACAGTAATTAGATTTCTTATTGACTAGGTCTTTTAAGGTAAAGTGCAGCTTTAAATTTACTGCAAAAGCAAATAATTTTACAATATTTTAACAGTATTAATTGTACCAGAAACTGCTAATTACAAGCATTTTAAACATAAAGTAAAAATTCCATATCAACATATTCTGCAAAAATATATTTATGAAAAATGTTTGAAATGGGACCTCCTATAATATTTGATTGTGTAGATAAATGGTCTTCCCAGGCATTTTTATAAAGCCAGTTGAGTGATTTGGAAATGCACTTACTGTGCACTTTGCAAGGGGAAATTGTGGGTGATACTCAAACATACAAATTAGGAACAGGAGTCGGCCCCTCAACCTGCTGTACCTTTCAGTAAGATTGTGGCTGATTACTTCACATTCCCACCTAAAGCCAATAACCTTTCACCATCTTGTTTATCAGGAAGGTATCTACCTCTGCCTTAAAAATATTCAAAGGTTGGAAGGGTTCAGAAAGGATTTACAAGGATGTTGTCAGGTTTGGAGGGTTTGAGCTACAGGGAGAGGCTGAAGAGACTGGGGCTTTTTTCCCTGGACCATAAGAGGTTGAGGGGTGACCTTGTAGAAGTTTATAAAATCATGAGGGGCATGGATAGGGTGAAGAGTCAAGGTGTTTTCCCCAGGTAGGGGAGTCTAAAACTAGAGGGCATAGGATTAAGGTGAGAGGAGAAAGATTTAAAAAGGACCTAAGAAGAGCCTTTTCACACAGCGGGTGGCGCGTGTATGGAATGAGCTGCCAGAGGAAGTGGTGGAGGCTGGTACAATTACACATTTAAAAGGTTTCTGAATGGGTGTTTGAATAGGAAGGATTGGATGGGTTTAGAGGGATCTGGGCCAAATGCTAGCACTTGGGACTAGATTAATTTAGGATATCTGGTTGTCATGGACATGTTAGACCAAAGGATCTGTTTCCATACTGTACATTTCTACGACTCAATGACTGTGCAGCTACCACCTTTTGAGGATGAGTGTTCCAAAGATTACAAACCTCCCTGAGGGAAAACATTCTCTTCATTTCTGTCTTAAATAGGTGGCCACTTATGTTTAAAGAGTGACTCCTATTTCTAGATTGTCCCACAGGACAAAACATTATTTCCCTATTAGTCTCTTAAGACCCTTAAGCGTGTTAAATGTTTCAATCAGATCACCTGTTATTCTTCTCAACGTCATGGATATAATACTAACCCGTTCAACTGTTCCTCATAAGACCTGCCATTTCAATTTTAGTCTGATAACCTTATCTGAATTGTTTTCAACTTGTTTGCATTCTTCCCTAAATAAGGAGACCAATACTACAAATGGTCTCACCAACCACCTTTATAACTGAAGCATAACCTCCCTACTTTTGTATTCAATTCCCCTTGCGATAAACTATAGCATTCTATTAGTTTTCCTAATTACTTGATGTATCTGCATAATTATCTTTTTACAAATCATGTACTTAAACACTCTGATTCCTCTTCATCTCAGAGTTCTGCAAGTCCTTGCCATTTAGATGAATGCTTCCTTTTTAATCCTTCCTGTTAAAATAAAACATTTCATATTTCACTTCATTTGCCAGACAACTTACTTTCCTACCTATTGTGTCATCAGCAAATTTAGCAACCATATTTTAGATTCTTTCATCCAAATCATTTATATAATTATAAATGTTAACACCCCAGTAATGACTGTTGTGGCACGCCACTTATTAAATATTGCCAACCACAAAAGGACCCATTTAGACCTACTGTCTGTTTCCTGTTAGCCAGATAATCTTTTATCCATTCTAACATGTTACCTCCTACACAATGAGCCTTTATTTTCCACAATAACCTTTCATGTGGCATCTTTTCAAGTGGCTTCTGAAATTTGACTGCATTAAATACTGCACTTACTGGGCAGCATTGGCAGGTTGGGCCAAAGGGCCTGTTTCCATTGCTGTAGACCTTTATGACTCTATGACTCTAAAACCACCAATTCACCTTTAACCAGAGCACATTACTTCTTCAAAGAACAAACTGGATAACCATGATAACCCTTTCGCAAAACCACGTTGACTCTGCCTAATTAGCTTGAATTTTTCTCAGGCGATGCTATATATCTTTCGTAATATTTTCTGTATGATTGTTCTCATTTGTTCTTCACATTTCTAGTTATATTTGGCAATAGCAGTGATTCTGCAGCTTAGAAAATAATTAGCTTCAGTGCTGCACACAGAACATAAATTAGATCGGAAGCACCAAAGGTTCTCCAAAGTGAAGCAGATTGAGGTTTGCTTTTCCAGGGATTCTTGGCTCACATGTTTGGTCAGAGTTGGATTACATTTGCATTTACTGAAGGAGTTTTGCTTTAGCATAAATTCTCCCTCAAATAAAGAGGTTAACATTCTCGAAAATAGATAAAAGAATTCCACAGTTATTCATCTTCAAACAGTTGAAATCTTCCTCAAAGGGTCAGAAAATCTTATAAAAGAGCAGGAAATGCAAGAGAAACGTATATCAAATCTTGATGCTTATTTACATACACGACAAAGTGAAGACATTGTTGAAAGGAGTTATCCTGTAATTCGTGGATAAATTAAGAATAGATCTTCTAAATAAAAATACTACTCCTTTAGAATGAAATTTTATTAAATTGAATTGTACAATGATTGGGAAAATATGTCAATTAAAGTCACTCGTGACAGTTCTTCTGAAGCCAAGAACTGAGTGTGAATAATAATTCTTCAGAATTATTATGTAATCTTTGACGTGTATGTTAGCAGTACTGCATGTGCCAGTGTGCATAGGTGAGGAGCAAGTTATGACTTGTCAAGAGAAGCTTATGGCAGGAACCTGATAAGATTATGTTTGGCTAAATAATGAACCCAACTGAAGTGAGACACCATTGACGAAATGCTGTAACACATAATGGTCGGAATTCAATTCTCTCACTGCCCTCCCTCCCATCACTGCTCAGTGGTGGGGTGGGGCATTATGTAGAATCAGCAGGGAGGTGGAGGGAGGTGTGGGGAAGGGGTGGCTGAAATGGTGATGTTGGCTTCATCAACTCCCCTGAGTAAATTCGCAGGAGGGATGGACGAGGTCATGCTCAGAAGATAGTTAAGTCCCTTAAGTGACCAATGATTGGCCACCTGCATTGCAATTATAAGCCAAAAAAGATAGTGACCTCCCTCTGGAGTTGGGATGTAATTCCCTTGATTGAACCCCATAGAGGATCCATTCACTGGTAAGGGCCCATTCGGCTGAATCAGCCCAGCAGGTCTGCTACTCTGGTCTTCCTGGTGCTGTTAGGATTGAAGAGCTGCCAACCCTCCAATTGGCCTGCAACCTCTTGAAGGCCTTGGAACAGAGGCAACCCCGCCCCACACCACCCCACTCCTCCTCCACCGCACCCCCACCCCCCACCACCACCAGAATGTCATCTTGTCATCTCATTACATTGGGGTGAGTGAAAATGGCCAGTATGGAGTTTTTCCCAGCCTTCCAGCCACGGACAGGACCAAAGGTTTTGGCAATAAACTCAGTCTAATGGGTACAAAGTAGTAACTGCTTACAGCATCTCACTGCCAGTATACTTGGGTTTCTGTTACTGTTTATAATAGACCCATGAAGGACAAGAAACAAGATGCTGATGTTCAAACAGAAGTGGAGGTAGGAAATATCTGTTAACGTTGACAGAAGAATCACTGAATTTAAATAAAAAGAGAGGGCATGATGAAAAGCATTTTCTTACAGCTTGTGACTGAATCTATTATTCTCTGTCCAAGAGGGGCTTTGGAGGCACATTCAGTCAATCAGGTCTTTCCAAAATGAACTGGATAATTAGTTGAACAGACAAGATTTGCAGAGCTACAGCATAAAGGCAAGGGAGTGGGGATACCTGAGGTGATCTTACAAGGAGCCAGCATTTACATGAAAGACCGCATGGCCTCCTTCAATTGTTGTGACCATTCTATGAAACTATTTTTTTAAAAACTGAGGAGCTTAAATGAAATTTGGGACAGCACAGTGGCTCAGTGGTTAGCACTGCTGCCTCACAGCGCCAGGGACCTGGGTTCAATTCCACCCTCGGGCAACTGTTTGTGTGGAGTTTGTGCATTCTCCCCGTGTCTGCGTGGGTTTCCTCTGGGTACTCCGGTTCCCTCCCCACAGTCCAAAGATGTGCAGGCTAGGTGGATTGGCCATGCTAGATGTGTAGATTAGGTGGGTTATAGGGGGATGGGCTTGGGTGGGATGCTCTGAGGGTCGGTGTGGACTTGTTGGGCCGGAGGGTCTGTTTCCACACTGTAGGGATTCTATGAAAGGCTAAATCCTATAGTGTTGGTCAGCACCAAGATTAGAAAGAGTATGAAATACAGGACAAATCTAGAATTGAATGATAACAATAGAGCCTGTAGCAACATATTGAAGAGGGCAGAGGGATTGAAAGATGTGAGACAGGACTCATTGTACAAATGAGCTTCCATTCTAAATCTTTAAAATACATAAGTAACCAAGAGCAGGGCTGATAAAAGAATGAGAGAAGATATGATTGAAATTTACAGAATACTGACAAGCCTGGGTAGAGTGGATGTGGAGAAAATGTTTCCACTAGTAGGAGGGACTAAGACCTCAGGGCGTAGCCTCAGAGTGAAGAGTTGACATGGAAAATAGGTGCAGGAGTAGGCTATTTACCCCTTTGAACCTGCACCACCATCCAGTATGATCATGCAATGTCAGTATCCCATTCCCACTTTCTCTCCATACCCCTTGATCTCTTTAGCTGCAAGGCCACATCCAGCTCCTTCATGAATATATCTAATGAACTGGCCCCAGCAGCTTCCTGTGGGAGAGAATTTCACAGGTTCACAACACTGAGTGAAGAAATTCTTCCTCATCTCAGTCCTGAATGGCTTACCCCTTATTCTTGGACTGTAACCGCTTGTTCTGGACTTCCCCTACATCGGGAACATTCTTCCCACATCTAGCCTGTCCAGTCCCATCAGGATGTTTTATGTTTCTATGAGATCTTTCCTCATTCTTCTAAATTCCAGTGAGTACAAGCCCAGTTGATCCAGTCTTTCCTCGTATGTCACTGAGATAAGGAGGAATTGCTTCAGCCAGTGGGTGGTTAATCTGTGGATCTCATCACTGCAGATTGCTGTGGAGGCCAAGTCATTGAGTATAGTTAAGACAGAGATAGGGTCTTGATTGGTAAGGGGTCAAGAGTTATGGGGACAAAGCAGGAGAATGGGGTTGAGAAACATATCAACCATGGCTGAGCCTACTGAATGGGCCGAATAGTCTGCTCCTATGGCTGACAGTCTTAAGGATAGTGAAACAACCAAGTAGAGCCTCCATTAAGAACATTTCAAATTTATTGTACTGTGATGCTATGGCAGCAGGAATGGGATATCTTACACACCTCACCAGCAGTCAGCAGTACTTGGGCCCTGTACTAACTACATTACAAACAAAACGAGTTTACAGCTTTTAAATCTATCACAAGGGGGACACAATCCACAAAGCACCAGTGAGAATGAAACCTGGTCAGCTTTGTAAACTCTGTATCTTGGCATAATTTGGCTGGAAAATATCCAAAAAGGTATTTCATTCCTTCAAATGGAAGGGCTGACCACAACTGACTAAGAAAGACCTAATTCGGTTTGAAATTCTGCTTTGTATAGATGGCCATATTTTTGTTTAGTTTGGAAATTAAGATGCAGCTTTCAACCAACTTTAAAGTATCTGGTGTATGGAATGGAATTTGTTGATTTGGTCATATAAATCCATCTGACTAATAAAAGTTAAAATATGTGTGAGTGCATTTCTTGGAAGGCTTTTCAATAACTGGGAGGTGGAATCCCATTGGGCTTTACACTGATGTGAAATGAAGGTCATTGGCATTGCTTGTTTTACTCAGATTGTTTTTCTTGTTCTAACACATCCACCTAAAAAGACACATGTAATTCGCAGGAGACTTTTACTCATAATATTGTAGAGCCTTTCATAGCTCACCTTCCTGGATTTGCAAGTATGGGGTTTTTTTTTGGGAGAGACAGCAGCACGTTTTAAAACAAAATTTATGTAAATTAGAAAGAAGTTAAACTGGATGCTGGAAATCTGAAATAAGAAAACAAGCCACAACAAATGATTCAGCATCTTAGGAAAAAAGGTTGCCCTATCTCCTCTTTTCAATTCCTTGCTGAGTCTTGGATAGGCACATGGAGGATAGTAAAATGTAGGGTATGCAGGGTAGATTGATCTTAGTAGGATAATAGGTCGGCACAACATCGTGGATCGAAGGGCCTGTACTGTGCTGTACTGTTCTATGTTCTATGTCTTGCGTGTAAATTGGACTGACTTCAGCATTAAGTGTTTGAAAAAGTAGTTCTGTGTCTTACATGCTCTGATCATTGCCCTGTGACCGGCTTGAACTCTTGCACTTTCTAACCCTTGCCAACAGTTAAGTCTGCATCAACATGACATCCGTGATAGCAGGTGGTAGACCATGATAGCATCCAGCCCCATCAGAAATAAAATAATCTGATCAGAGTTTATGGAAAGAGACTGAATGCTCTGGCACAAAATTAGAAGTTTCATTGCTTTCGTTAACTGGATTCAAAAGTCAATTGGAAGATTGAAACAGACAGTGTCATAATCCGTTGTTCCAAATTGAATATGGCAATCCTTGGTATCACATTAAAATCTACGAGGGCGCAATTGTCTAATGTCTCTTCCCTTGTTAATAACTTAGCATGTTCTGTAATTTGAAGAAGAGTCGCTTCAACTCATCAGTAATCTCTAAGATGAAAGAGAAGTTACACATTGAAGGTAGTCGTGTGAGCTTCTGCCATGCCCTTCTTAAAGATCCATTGGATTTTTTACAAATTAGAATTTCCAACTCTAAATGATACTACCTTTGTTTCCAGTAGTTTTGCTGCATTATTGTATATTTAATTACTGTCAGAGCTCCTGGGCAATAGACCAGAACAAAGTGGCAGAAACGGTCCTTGAGGTTTGATAGATGGCTGAGTTTCCTTTATGTAGATTTGCAGGCAAGTGAAATGAATTGTACGTGGTTTAACTTCAGATGCCTTTTCTCTCACAAAGCGTGAACTTTAAACAGCCCTTGCCCAAATGTAGTGCACTGAGTCAGAGCTATTCAATGGTTTCACATAAACCACCAGTTCAACAAACAGTGTCTCACATTTTAACTAACTGCCTGTCTTGACATAAATATTCTTTTGATTTGAATTTCAGTATTAACTTTAGAAATGTCTGCATTTGGCTGAAACCTCAAGCTACTGTACCGGCCTCTCTACATCAGTAATATACCAGGAATAAAAACAGGAATCTGCTGCTTTATTCCCTGTGGTTTTCATGTAGGATTATTAATAATATAGATGGATTAAATAATACAAGAAAGAACCAACCACTGTTATTAAAGACATCACAATGTTGACACATGCATTGTGCATTGCTGTGGGGCCCAATTATACAAACATTAGTCAAACAGTCCACTAGGAGTCCTGTGTTTGTAAAATCTAAAATTCTGAAGACTACATTTTCTTCCAGAATTTTCTATAATTGTCAACTGTGTTATCCTTTCTCAGTTTGACCACCAGGTTCAAGGGCATAGTCATCACCACACCAACAAAATCAAAAATACCCCAATACTCAAATCTCCACGATAATCCTCAACGTCGGTGCCCCTCAAGACTGCGCACTCAACTCCTCACTATACTGCTTCTATGCACAAGGCTGTGTCGCCAAATTCTGCTCTGACTCCATTTGCCTATGACACCACTGTAGTGAGTCAGATCTGAAACAACAAGACAGAGTCTAAGAAAGAGATACAGGCTTAGTGACACGGTGTAAAGACAACAGTCTCTCTTTTCAATGTCAGCAAAATGAAGGAGCTTGTCATCGACTTCAGGAAGTGAAGTGGAGGACACACCCCGGTCTATATCAATGGTGCTGAGGCAGAGATGATTGAGAACTTCAAGTTCCTAGGAGTAAATATCACTAACAATCTGTCCCGGTCCAGCCATGTTGATACTATGATCAAGAAAGCACAACAACGCCTCTACCTTCTCAGAAGGCTAAAGAAATTTGGCATGTCCACAATGATTCATCAATTTTTATTGATGCAGTAGAGAAAGCATCCTATACGGATGCATCGCAGCATGGTATGGCAACTGCTCTGCTCAAGACTGCAAGAAATTACAGAGATATGTGAACACAGCCCAGTCCATCACACAAACTGGCCTTCCATCCATTGGCTCCGTCTATAGTTAGCGCTGCCTCAGGAAAGTAGCCAAAATAATCAAAGACGCCCCCGATCCCGGTCATACTCTTTTCCACCCTTTTCGATTGGGCAGAAAATACAAAGTTTGAAAACATGCACCAATAGATTCAAGAACAGCTTCTTCCCTGCTATTATCAGGCTTATCAGAGATTAAAGTTGATCTTTCTTTGTACCTTCCCTGTAGTTATGACAGTATATTCTGCATTCTATTCGAGTACCCTGATGTACTTATGTAAAGTATGATATGCCTGGAAAGCACATAAAACAAGACTTTTCACAGTATCTCAGTACACGTGACAGTAATAAATCAAACCTTAGATTACCAGCAATCTGATCATCAGTCAGTTAGGAACCAGGTCCTGCCTCTTGTCCCTTTATTAGTTTATTTGGAAATTTACTTGATAATAAAATTGGATCACCAGTTTTATGAGAAAGTGCTGTACTCAGACAGTATAGTTCTGGTCACCATGATATATGAAAGATGTTCAAGTATTGAAGAAAAAGGAAGAACAATTAGACTAACTCCAGTTTTGATGTTTGTATTTATCAGGAAAACCAGGGACACTTGAACCTTTCCATCTCGAAAGATGTATCAAATAGTTGGTTTTGTTGTATTCAGTATTCCAAATGCAGAATTGTATACACTGTTCCAAAAGTGGCTTCACCAATGTCCTTTACAACCACAACATGATGTCCCAACTCCTGTATTCAATGTTCTGACCAATAAAGGCAAGTGCGCAAAATGCCTTCTTCACCACCCTATCTACGGTTCCACCTTCAAGGAAATATGTACCTCCAGTTCTAGGTGTCTTTGTTCAGCAACTCTCCCCAGTGCCCTACCATTAACTGTATAAGTCCTGCCCTGGTTTGCCTTACCAAATTGCAACCTCACATTTGTCTAAATTAAACTTTATCTGCCACTCCTTAGCCCATTGGCCCATCTGATCAAGATCCCATTGTACTCTGAGGGAATCTTCTTCACTGTCCACTACATCGTCTATTTTGCTGTCATCTACAAACTTACGAACCTACCCCCTATGTTCACATCCAAATCATTTATGTAAATGATGAAATGACAATAATAGACAATATAGGAAACAGAATAATGGTTAATAGCTACTTTTCAGACTGGAGGAGTGTTTGTAGTGGAGTTTCCCAGGGTTCAGTATTGGATCCCATGCATTTCCTGATATATGTGATCTAGATCTTGGTGTGCAGGGGACTATTTCACAGTTTGAGGCTGACACAATACTTGGAAGAATTGTAACCTATGAGGAGGAAAGTGCAGAACTCCAGAAGGATGGTGGAGTGGGCAGATAGGTGGCAGATGAAGGTCATTTTGGAGAAATGTTACGTGACACACTTCGATACAAAAAATGGACACAGTATAAAATGAAGTGTATTATTCTAAAGAGTGTGTTAGAGAGCTTGGAGAGAGCTATCAATAAAGCATACAGTATTCTAGTCTTCAGGAATAGGAGCATTGAGTACAAGAACTGGGAGGTTAGGATTTAATACTGGTTAGATCTCTGCTGAAGTATTATTTGCAGTTCTGGGCACCACACATTAGGAAGGATTGGAGAGAATGCAAAATTGTTTACAAGAACAGTTCCAGGGATGAGAAACTTCAGTTATGAGAAAAGATTGGAGAAATTGGGAAGTGAAGGTTAGAAGGAGATTTGATAGAAGATTTCAAAATAATGAGGGACGTGGACCAAATAGACAGGTAGAAACTGTTTCCACTCAGAAACAGATCGAGAACCAGAAGGCGTAGTACCAACGTTTTTTGCAAAAAAGGCAAATGTGAGGTGAGGAAAAATATTTTCACACAGCAAATAGTTAGGATCTGGAAGACACTGCCTGGTAGTGTGGTGGAGGCAGGTTCATCTGAGGCATTTAAGTGGATGATTATTTAAATAGAAACAACATGTACGGTTGCAGAGAAATAACAGGAAATTGGCACTGAGTCAGAAGGCTCAGCAAGTTGGTGAGGACGTTAGATAGAATGGCTTTCTCCAAAACAGTAACAACTCTGTGATTCATTTTGCAAAGTATGTTAAGTGCTTCCATTGGGCTGAAATGGAGATGGCCTTACAGCTCTGTATGGGGCAGTTAGGCTATGGTGAGAAGGACTGACACACCAGCTGAGGTGATAAAATCCTCAATAAGCACACATTAAAATGAAGAGGAATTAAAGGATTAGCCAGAAAGTTAAAGGGAGCATACTGTTAATTGACTGAGACGGATGTAAACCACCGCCCAGGTGGAATGAAAGTGAGGCAGTTTAGTGATCGAATTCTTCAAATCAAGAGTATAATTACAACCAAGCTCACAACGGCCAGCTATTATTTTGTTTTCAAGCTTTCACTGTTCTTCTGAAAAGCAAACTATTCAAATCTATATTACAGCTGCCAAGTCACAGTGGGAAACTGTCAAAGAGTAGTGTTCTTGCTCACAAATCTTTGGCTTCTCAAGATGATTCATACTAGTCTGTGTATTTCTCAATAACTGAGGATAGAGTCAAAGCTCCCAGCACATTGATGCGTTGCCAGGTTTCAAGATGGATTAGCTTTGCACTTATGTCATTGATTTTGTGATGAGAAGCAGGGCTGGGTTTGACTTGTGTCATCTAACATTTCTTGTTTTGGCAGGACCTGACAGGTGGAGGATTTGAAGGAAACTTGAATTCGCTGAAATTGACGGAAGGATTGGACTACTATCATTTCAGCTAAGGACCCATGCTGCTACTATTATATGATTGACTACACCGGTGCCTGCAGGACGATAGAAAATCATTTTGTCTCATCACGGATTTTATTACAGTTAATTCAACATGCAGTTGAGTTTGTCTGAGAAGACTTTTTAGTGGTGCCTTGTGCTTTCGATAATGTTTCAGGGGCAGCGTTCATGTCTGCAGTTGAACTCATAGATCGCACAGAACTAAAGTGTCTAAGTGCATTAAAAATTACCAGATAACTCTATTCACAAGAATAGAAATGCTCTTCCAGCAGAACCTTTTAAACCCACGACCACTACCCTCTAGAAGGCCAAGGGCAGCAGATACATGGGAACACCACAAAGTTACCATACGAGACAGTCACCATCCTGCCTTGGAAATATATCGCTGCTGCTTTGCCAAAAACATAAAATTCACTTCCTAATGCATTGTGGGTGTATCTACATCACAAGGACTTCAGCAGTTCAAGAAGGCAGCTCATCACCACCTTCTCCAGGACAATTGGAGATGACCAATAAACGCTTGTCTGGCCATCAATACACACATCCCACGAATGAATACAGAAAACAAACTTGCACTTTAGGACATTCTTCACAACCCATGTGTGTCTCACTTTAAAGCCATTTTTTTAGCTGTATTCTAGCCAGGTTCTTCTGAGAAATTTATTTTATCGATACACTTTCTAGCACCATTGTTTACAGCACTGATCAGACACAGGGGATTTCTTTCAAAATATAATATTGCAGGAAGGTAACCATGAATGGTCTTCAATGTAAATTTACTAATAAAATTTGACAGTGGAAAGCAACTATGATCAGGGCAAAAGCTATCAACACTATAATATGGCGTAGTATTCCAAAATTCTTCCAAAAAGGTTCGCAAGCAGGTAGAAATGCTATTTCACACACAGAGATCCCGCAGTTTGTAACAGGTCCTTGTTCTGTTAGAAATCCACCCAGTTTGTGCTGGCCTTTAAATGCAAGCAAGAACTGACTGTGGGGGGTTGAATCTAAAGATCCACTTCCAGTCTTCCCATTGCAAAGGACTTCTTTGGGTCTGTTTTGAAAAGCCCTAAACCACGAGCAGGAGATGTAATCAATTCCAAAAGGATTCCGCAGTCTTGGCACACAAGGTTAAGAAACATCATTTTTCTCCAAAGCCACTCCAGGTCTACACTCTTCCTGCCATGAGAGAGTGGAATGGGACCACTCTGGTGGTTTGTGTAATGTTTCATTGAAACAATCCTGTTGGTGGTATGTAACCACTACTCCAGTTTCAATGGGAACAGCTCTTTCATTCATGAGTGTGCCTGCTCTGCAGACTCTGATGACTAGACCATAGTACTGATGAAATGCTGTAAGAATGCAGTGTTCGCATTCAGGCATCACTCACTTAGATCACAGACATTCAGAACTACCACATGGCTTTTCTTGCCAAATTTGGAGAATGAATCGCCCTTGCAAACCCTGGATAATTGCAGCCGGGACCTTGTCTATCTTCTTGAATGCCTTCTGGGCAGTTATACATGTGATACATCACACAAGGAGGCCAGAATCAAACTGGTTGAGCAGCCTTTGGTGTAGGTGACAATAAGGTGTGTTTGAATTATTGCACAAAAGAGAGAATAAGAAAGCAGACTCCGGTCTTGTGCACACACACGTATTTTTGCAATTATTTTGGCGACTTAGTTTTGTTTAAATATATGTGACAATTTTTCTTGCTGTCTGTTATTCTGTTGACCTCATGGCTAGAGTGGTAATAGGTATTCACAAGCCTTCCAGGAAGTGCCTGGTGTCTCTTTCCATTCTGAAAGATGTCTCTTCTGCCTTTCATTCCCGGATGTGTCTATTTATGTACGTTAGTCAATGTACATAATTTGCTGTAAGGTGAAAAACACAAATAAAAGACATTTTTAACATCAGTATATGATATGTGATGCAATATTTCACAAATCATTGTTTAGGCCATACATCTGTAAGTCAAACTCCTCTTCAACTGGTATCAATTTTTATCAAAAGGAAATCTGAAATAGCCCTGGCCAGCATTTAGAAGGCCTAAATATATGTGTGTCTTCTGTGGGATGTTTTATCAAAAACTAACATTGCACTTGAAACACTGGGAATGAGAAAGCGAGAGGCTTGGAACGTGGATCAGCATCTGATTCTGCTGGGCTTACACCCTGTCTATTTTGGGCCTTTGAATTCCACATGGTGGGAACCGCAGGAGAGTGGGAGCTATATTATTGCAATATCATATAATCTATACTCATTATGGACAAAGCTGAGAAATCCTGCAACCAATGAATTAGATCAAAGCTCTTAAGCCCTTCTGTGTCCAGTCATTAAAGCTGGTGGATGATTAAACAAGAATCAGAGGAGGAGGTTTCATAAGCATTCCTATCGTCAATGATGGTGGAGCCCAGCTCATCGGTGCAAAAGACAAAGCTGAAATATTTGCAACCATCTTCAATCATAGCACCTCCTTTGGAGGTCCCCAGCATTACAGACAGCCAAGTTGATACATCCACATGACATCAAAAAATGGCCGAGGATATAGGATACAGGATACTGCAAAACCTTGGGCCTTTACAACATTTCCAATAATAGTGCTGAAGACTTGTGCTTCAGAACTAGCCATGACCCTCATCAAGCTGTACCAGGACTGGAAACTACACAAGAATGTGGAAAATTGCCCAGGTGTGCTCAGTCCACAAAAAATCAGAATAAATCCAATCCACACAATTGTTGCCCTATCAATCTCCTCTCAATCATCATCAAATGATGGAAAACGTTTCTGACAGTGCCATCAGGTGACACTCTCAGTTAAGCTGCTCAGTGATCCTCAGCCTGGGTTCCATGAGGACGATTGTATTCCTAACCTCATAACATTTATACAAACATCAACAAAAGAGCTAAACATTTACCGCAAGACCTGGACAATATCCAGGCTTAGGCTGATCAGCAGAAAGTAACATTCACACCACACAAGTGCTAGGCAATGTTGAAATCCAACAAGAAAGAATCTGAAGCCAGCACAGAGAATGCTGGAAAAAAAACTCAGCAGGTCTGGCAATGTCTGTAGCCAGAAAAACAGAGTCAATGTTTCGAGTCTGTTCTTCAGAATTGCTGAAGAAAGAATCAAACTATCATCCCTTGTTATTCAATGACATTACCATCCCTGAATCCTATTAACATCCTGGGGGTTACATTTGAGCAAAAAAACTGAACCAGACCAGCCATATACATGCTATGACTACAGGAGAAGGCCAGAGGTTAGGAATCCTGCAGTGAGTAACTCATCCCAAAGCCTGTCCATCATCTGTAAGGCACAAGTCAAGACCGCCCCCTGGATTATGACCCCACCCCCGAGCACCAAACCATCATCTCCCAAACCATCCACAACCTCATCACCTCAGGTGACCTCCCACCCACCGCCTCCAACCTCATCGTTCCCCAACCCCGCACCGCCCGCTTCTATCTCCTCCCCAAAATCCACAAACCTGAATGCCCTGGTTGACCCATTGTCTCCGCCTGCTCCTGCCCCACCGAACTCATCTCCACCTACCTAGACTCCATTTTCACCCCCTTGGTCCAGGAACTCCCTACCTACGTCCGTGACACCACCCACGCCCTCCACCTCCTCCAGAACTTCCAATTCCCAGGTCCCCAACACCTCATTTTTACTATGGACGTCCAGTCCCTATATACCTGTATTCCCCATGCCGATGGCCTAAAGGCCCTCCGCTTCTTCCTGTCCCGCAGAACGGACCAATCCCCCTCCACCGACACCCTCATCCGCCTAGCCGAACTCGTCCTCACCCTCAACAACTTTTCTTTCAATTCCTCCCACTTCCTACAAACAAAGGGTGTGGCCATGGGTACCCACATGGGTCCAAGCTATGCCTGCCTCTTTGTAGGTTACGTGGAACAATCCCTCTTCCGTACCTACACTGGCCCTAAACCCCACGTCTTCCTCCGTTACATTGATGACTGCATCGGCGCCGCCTCGTGCTCCCACGAGGAGCTCGAACAGTTCATCCAATTCACCAACACTTTCCACCCCAACCTGAAGTTCACCTGGACCATCTCTAACACTTCTCTCTCCTTCCTGGGCCTCTCTGTCTCCATCTCGGGCAACCACCTAGAGACAGATGTCCATTTCAAGCCCACTGACTCCCACAGCTACCTGGAATACACCTCCTCCCACCCACCCTCCTGCAAAAATGCCATGCCCTAGTCCCAATTCCTTCGCCTCCGCCACATCTGTTCCCAGGATGAGACTTTCCAATCCCGCACATCTCAAATGTCCTCATTCTTCAAGGACCGCAACTTCCCCCCTACAGTGGTCGAGAACGCCCTCGACCGTGTCTCCCGCATTTCCCGGAACACATCCCTCACGCCCCGTCCCCGCAACAATAATCAAAAAAGAATCCCCCTCGTCCTCACATACCACCCCACCAACCTCCGGATCCAACGCATCATCCTCCGACACTTCCGCCATCTACAGTCAGACCCCACCACCAAAGACATCTTTCCCTCCCCACCCTTATCTGCCTTCCGGAGGGACCACTCCCTCCGCGACTCCCTTGTCCGCGCCACACTCCCCTCCAGCCCCACCACACCCGGCACTTTTCCTTGTAACCGCAGGAAGTGCTACACCTGCCCCCACACCTCCTCCCTCACCCCAATCCCAGGCCCCAAGAAGACATTCCACATCAGGCAGAGGTTCACCTGCACATCTGCCAATGTGGTATACTGCATCCGCTGTACCCGTTGTGGCTTCCTCTACATCGGGGAAACCAAGCGGAGGCTTGGGGACCGCTTTGCAGAACACCTGCGCTCAGTTCGCAACAAACAACTGCACCTCCCAGTCGCGAACCATTTCAACTCCCCCTCCCATTCCTCAGATGACATGTCCATCCTTGGCCTCCTGCAATGCCACAGTGATGCCACCCGAAGGCTGCAGGAACAGCAAATCA
>JAHRHZ010000078.1:14114100-14147445 GCA_024137785.1 Ginglymostoma cirratum | reverse complement strand
CCGTCCTCCCTGGACTGACCTATCTCCTCCCTACCCCCCCTACCTACACTCACCTTTACTGGCTCCATCCCCGCCTCTTCGACTTGTCTGCCTCCTCTCCACCTATCCTCTCCTCTATCCATCCTCTATCCGTCTCCCCCTCTCTCCCTATTTATTTCAGAACCCTCTTCCCCTCCCCCATTTCTGATGAAGGGTTTAGGCCCGAAACGTCAAGTTTTCCTGCTCCTATGATGCTGCTTGACCTGCTGTGTTCATCCAGCCCCATGCTTGTTATCTAAGATGGAATACTCTCCACTTGCCTGGATGAATATGACTCCACATGCACTATTGAAGTTTGACACCATTCAGGAAAAAGCAGCCTATTTGCTTTGAACCCCTTCAAATATGTTAAACATTCCGGTCTCCACCACCATCTCTCCATGGTAGCACTGTAAGCTATCTACAAGATGCATTACAGCAACCCACACAGGCTCCTTCAGCAGCAGCGTCAAAATCTATAAGCTCTACTACCTACAGAAACAAGGACAACCGACACATAAGAACACCACAACCTGCAAGTTCCTCTCCTAGTCACACACCATCCTACCTTGGACCAATATCGTCTGGTAGGTGTGTGCCGTGCATGTTTTTCTTCATTCATTCATGAAATGTGAACATCGCTGGCTGGCCAGCATTTCTTGCCCATCCCTAGTTGCTCTTGAGAAGGTGGTGGTGAGCTGCCTCCTTGAACCGCTGCAGTCCTCCTGCTGTGGGTTGACCCACAATGCTATTACAGAGGGATTTCCAGGATTTTGACAGTGACAGTGAAGGAATGGCGATATATTTCCAAGTCAGAATGGCGAGTGCCTTGGACAGGTACTTGCAGATGATGGTGTTCCCATGTATCTGCTGCCTTTGTCCTTCAAGGTGGAAGTGGTCGTGGGTTTGAGAGGATATTTGATGAATTTCTGCAGTGCATCTTGTAGATAGTTCTGTTGCTAATGAGCATCAGTGATGGAGGGAGTAAATATTTGTGGATGCAATGCCAATCAAGCAGGGGCTGCTTTGTCCTGGAAGGTGTCAGGTTTCTTGAGTGTGAGGGAGTTGCACCCATCCAGGAAAGTGGGGAGTATTCCATAACACTCCTGACTTGTGTATTTGATGGCGGACAGGCTTTAGGGAGTCAGAAGTCAGTTACTCGTACTAGTATTCCTAGCTACTGACCTGCTCTTATATCCACTGTGTTTATGTGGCAAGTCCAGTTGAGTTTCTGTTCAATGGTAACCCCAAGGATGATAATAGTGAGGAATTCATGGATAGTAGCATCGTTGAATGTCAAGAAGCAGTGGTTAGATTGTCTGTTATTGGAGATGGTCATTGCCTGGCATCTGTGTGACATTTTTACCTGCCACTTGTCAGCCTAAGCCTGGATCTGTTACATTTCAATATGGACTGCTTCAGTATTTGGGGAAATGAAAATGATGCTGAACATTGTGCGATCGTTGGTGGATATCCCCATTTCCGACCTTGAAGCTCTTTGACAAAGCAGCTGAAGACAGTTGGGCCTCGGACATTACATTGAGCAACTCCTGCAGAGATGTCATGGAGTTGAGATGACTGACTGGAAGATGGTTGTTGTCATCGACAATGTGCCAGGTATGACTTCAACCATCACAGAGTTTGCCCCTCATACGCATTGATTCCAGTTTTGCTGCCACACTTAGTTGAATCAAGCCTTGATGTTTCTTATGACTTATTAGCCTATGTCTAAACATTATCCAAGTCTTGCCGTATATGGACACAGACTGCTTCAATTTCTAAGGAGTCATGAATGATGCTGAACATAATTGCACAATCAGCAAATATCCCTACTTCCAATGTTATGATTGAGGAAACATCATTTGTGAAGTAGATCAAGATGAAAGACACAACCCCGAGGAACTCCTGCAATGATGTTCTGGGGCTGAGTTTAGCCTCCATCAATTACGAAGTCCTGGA
Source organism: Ginglymostoma cirratum (assembly GCA_024137785.1). Classification (NCBI taxonomy): domain Eukaryota; kingdom Metazoa; phylum Chordata; class Chondrichthyes; order Orectolobiformes; family Ginglymostomatidae; genus Ginglymostoma; species Ginglymostoma cirratum. The sequence goes on along the minus strand of JAHRHZ010000078.1, from coordinate 14,145,468 downwards.
ACTCCCTTCCTAACAGCACAGGCTTTACTTACATCACCTTGACGATAGCAGTTCAAGAATGTAGCTCACCACTGCCTTCTCAAGTACAATCAGGGAAGGACAAGAAGTGCTCGCCTTGCCAGTGACACACATGTCTCATGAAATAATATTTTTAAGTTACCTTTAAAAACAAAATTGGCAACAATACACATCAGTGACAGGATCAAACAATTTTTGTTCACTTTTTAAGCTTGGGAACATAATTTGGAAGAAATATCACATGTTACAATCATCACATTAAATGCAAATGGTTAACTTGTCAGGGACATCAGGCTCATGTCCCAGCAAGAACACCCTTCAGGCTTTTAAATCAGGTGTATTCAAAATACGTTTATGAATCATGCTTTGTAATCAAAAGTTAAAGTTTGCTGAGTCAATGCATTGGAAAGGCGACATAAATCTCTGGTTTAAGAGTTTATTCACGTATTGCTGTCAGCATCGTGATCTTTCCTTTCAACAAGTAACTGTTAAGCATCCAACAGCTTGCAACATCAGGTTTCAAAACCTGCTCAAGTTGATGAGTTTTGAACTCATATACCTGCACACAATGATGAATTATCCTTTATTAGCGAATACATGATTCAGTGCTTGGTCCTTCTTTTTCTAACCACTTTCAAATTTCTACCACTGTGCAACAACAGAACATTGCTGTATTGTGAAGTCCATTCACAGACATTCAAAGGATTTAAGTATAAAGAAAATTTCAGCGATACAAGTGATATTTTCAAGGCTGAAGTTTTATGGTTCATTGTGTACCCTTAAAGAAAAGTAAGAGATACATACATGTGATTGTATAATCTGCAGAGGAGGTAGATTCATAAGGATAAATTAAAATATTATGTTTGCACAATTACAATTACCCCAAACTAATAGAAAATGAGTTTTTAAAGTTTTAGCAAAGATTTGTAGCTGGGATTATGGGTGAGATTGTTCACTTGCTCGCCAAGCTGGCTTGTTCTCATTCAGACATTTTGTCACCATATTGGGTGACATCGTCAGTGAGGCCTCCGTTGAAGCGATGTTATTGTACTCCGCTTGGAATTTATACTGTCTGGTCCGTTATGGTGAGTAGTGTCATTTCTGTTTCTGTTCTGTATGGGTTTGTATATGGGGTCCAATACGATAGGTTTGTTGATTGCATTACGGGTGGAGAACCATGCTTCTAGGAACCATAGTAGCCCAAGCCAAACGTAGACATGCATGGGAATTCCTAGAGGCATGGTTCTCCACCCGTACTTCAATCAACAAACACACAGAATTGGACCCCATATATAAACCCATACAGATCAAAACTGGAAATGACACCGCTCACCAGAATGGACCAGACAGTATAAATTCCAAGCGGAGTAGAATAACATCGCCTCATCGGAGGCCTCACTGATGATGTCACCTAACATGGTGGCGTATCGTCTGAATGAGAACAAGCCAGCTCGGTGAGCAAGTCAACAACCTGAAAATGAGATTTTCTTTATTTGACTGCCCTTTAACATTTTCATGACTTCTGCCATATCGGATTAGACTGTTCCATATCTGACACAAGTGCATGAACAGACAACAGATGACTCACTGTCATTTTAAAGTCACATGACCATTCCTGATGACAGCAGCTAAGAGCAATTAAAATCTGCCCCATGTTGTGTATGGTCCTTACCATATCTTGAAGTTATTGCTTTTGGTTGGATTCGGTCTTGAATTCTGGAGGTGTAAGACTACAGCGTTGACATAAAATACTGTTCAATGTATATATCTCAGTTTGATAATAAAAATATATATATAGAAGCTGCATCATGCAGCAGTCCACTCAAGTCCAAACTGTTCTACCAACATTTGGCATCCATACAAGCATCATCCTCGTCCATTCCTGTTTTCCTTCCACTCCTCTTTCAACAAGCTCATATTTTCCTGAGAATCAGTGCCATGGTTGTTACACAGCTATGGCACCCACCATTGTTCAGGTGCAGACATAATACGTAACTGTGATGACTTACGACATGACTAAACCCTGCCATAAATCCACAGGAGTTGTACCATGCCCATCGTGACCCTCACCAAAACATGAAAAATAAGCCTTCCAGAATCACCAGTGATCACAAATTCACTACAGTAACACTACTTTGTTGTAAGTGAGTAATACTACACTGACTGGGCATCCTGGAATGGCCCAAACAAGTAATTGCTCAGTTGGTGGTATCTGATGAAGGAAGGGTCTTAATGCTCTCACTGGAAATAAGTTGAACATGTTTTATTTAAAATGAGGAAGTGGATTTTATGACATAGGAATGTTGCATTGTTTCAGTAAAATAGTTCAAAGTGGCCTGATCAATATTAGCATAGTTATTATTAATGAGCTGGAAGGCTTGGTGCCAGTTGAAACATTTACAGATCAGAATGACAAAAACTATAGGTTTCCATTTAAAATATATGGATTCAGTATCTTTAAAAAGCTGTCACTCTCACAGAGTTGATTCTTGTCAGAGATCCACATAAAAATACACAGACCTTGGCTTTGTGCTTTGGAGTCCGGGTGCAAATTCCACCCAAAATTATATTAGCTTTGGGAATTGAATTTTCTGCTCAAGTTTTTATTCAAACATATTTGCATAATGTAGTTTCTTAGTATGTTATATTTAAAAATTGCAAAATATTCCCTAACATCCTTAAGTATGGAAATTTGATTCAGTTTAATAAATACATTTGAAGTTGAGTTTATATAAATTTTCTAGGAGAGTGTGAAATTCACCAGGTGGTGAGTAACCTGACTTAATAATGTAAAATGACCCTAGAAAACTCTGCAGAGCATTTACTTGTTTCATGAATGTACAGTAGTCAACTTCTCAATAAATTAAATATATATTGAACAGTTTAAAACAGCTACACATTCATCACTCTGCCACGACTTATGTTATGACAGACTTACTTGAGGGCTCATAGTGGAAACCCATTATAGTGATTCCATTGATCTGGTGATATGGCCAATTTGTAGTTGGGGCCAGTCTAGAGTCATAGAGCTGTACAACATGGAAACAGACCCTTTGGTCTGATTCATCCATGCTGATGACATATCCTAAATTAATCTAGTCCCAATTGCCAGCATTTGGCCCATAACCCTCTAAACCCTTCCTATTCATATACCCATTCAGGTGCCTTTTAAATGTTGTAATTGTACCAGCCTCCACCACTTCCTCTGGCAGTTCATTCCATACACGCACCACACTCCGCATGAAAAAGTTGCCCTTAGGTCCTTTTAACTCTTTCCCCTCTCACCTTAATCCTATGCCCTCTAGTTTTGGATTCCCCTACCCTGGGAAAAAGACCTTGTCTATTCTCCCTATCCATGCTCGTCATGATTTTATAAACTTCTGTAAGGTCATCCCTCAACCTCCGGGCTCCAGGGAAAATAGTCCCAGCCTATTCAGCCTCTCCCTGTAGCTCAAACCCTCCAACACTGGCAACATCCTTGTAAATCTTATCCAAACCCTTTCAAGTTTCACAACATCTTTCCCAAAGCAGAGAGACCAGAATTCAACACAGTACTCCAACAGTGGTCTAATCAACAGCCACAACATGACATCCCAACTCCTACACTCAATGTACTGACCAATAAAGGCAAGCGTACCAAACAACATTCTTTTAAGCTAACATGAAAAGATATTGCAAGCTCAAGTTATATTGAATGTAATTTGTGCTTGAAACACCTCAATTTTCTATACTGCTTTGGCTAATGTTATACAAATTGCAATGGAAGTTCCAGCACAGCTTGGTGGATACAACCATTTCATTTGCTTATATTGTTTATATTTGTTTATACCTTTTATATATCTTATATATTTACATCCCTCATATCTATTTTCAATTTTAAAATGAACATACTATTGAATGGAACCATGGAAATTAAATGATAATAATATCAGGGCTGTATGTAGCGAGGAGGAGAAAAACCTAAGTATTTCTAAAAGTCTGTTTCCCTTAATAACTATTGACTAAGATAATGACAATTCCCAACCTCATGGATGTGGATTATCTACAGTTCTCCTGACTCACTGTGACATACCGGAAGACTCTAGCAAATTTTGGAGTAATTTCGACAGTGGAAGATCACAGAGCAAGACAGCCTAACTCTGTCCTTCGGGACCAAATACACTACGCCAAGAGAAATTTTGTTGTACCCATATTCCCCAACATCTGGTGTTAAAGTGGTTGGCAATTATCTGTATACGTTCTTCATATCAAGAAGCTTATCGTCAACAAAATCGTCCTTCTAGTGACTGATACTGAGTTATATTTATGTAGATACGCTGTGACAGGCAAAGGCTGTTCATAGCTTGAGCACGGAACCAGCCAGGCCTTCTAATCACACAGTGAATTCGCCAACATTTAACAAAAGTAGACTCGCTCTCTGTCTCACTGGACCTTCATGCACACCTGTCTCCGGGAGTGCTTTTGGCAAGATGGTTTTAGAGGAACGATTCTCCGTACTGAGGGAGGTTATTCCTTGGGGTAGGGGCAGGATGTTCAGAGCATAGCCTTCCCACACGCTACAGTAACATTCCTGCTGCTGATGAATTATTGGGCTGTGGGGAAGACATCTGGAACGTACGAAGTCTGAAACATTGCAATGGGACCATTTCAATGCACACTTATATCTGTTAAATAATTTTTTCCTTATAACTCGTAGCTTTAATCTTTCTCATGTATGCTGTAGATGCTTGTATATTTTGCATGTTTATGGTTTTGTTGGAGTAAGGTCAAGCCGTGCTTAATAACATTTTTGTAAAAGAAATTGCGCATTGTCTTAAAACAATCAGAAATCCATTTTTTTTAACAAACTATTAATTGCATTAAAATATTGGACATATGAATCACGCAATAACACATGATTGTTGGGTGGGAAATACCAAGGAGACGTTACAAATATCTAACACCATTCCATTCTACTATGAGGTTTGTTTAGTCAATATAGTTAATTACTAAATATAGAACAGTGTATATCCCACTCTCACCTATGATTCAACATCATCCCTCTCAATGGGATAAGCTAAATAATTCTTTAAGTGACAAATGGTACAATGCTGGTTCATGCATTAAATACCACAGTACCTCTTGACTCCGAAGTGCCCCCTGAAACTAACTAATGACAAACAATTAAATTGTAAACAAGTTCCTTTTTGAAAATATGCAGTTATGTATAAAATTGCTCTAAAAGTTGTGAAGTAAGTTGAAAAGCAAAATTGCTACTTCACTTATGTAAGAGGTTGATCCAAGCCAGCTGGGTTCTGTGTGAAGCAAGATATTTCCCTAATGGGGTGAAGTCAATTAAGGATCTAAAATCCGAGGCAATGAGGACAAGTGCAACTGTGAATTACCTCAGGATAAGACTCAGGCCAGAGCTCATGCGGTGCAGTAAGTAATTTCCCTGCAAGTGAGCCATCAGCTCTAGGTTCAAGTCCCACTCCAAAGCTCTTGGCCAAAAATGTTGCATTCATAATGCAGGCTGAGTATTAACTTGCCCATCCTTCCCACATATACCATTTGCAAGTGGTCAGAATGGGAGATTACCGTTCAGCTTCATGATGGGAAGACATTGGAGCCTCTATCATCTCTATCCATAGCTCCATGCTATACCATGTATGGAAGGGTGTATGTTGCCACACCAACTTGTGGGGTCAGTTGGCTGGAGACAGGTGGGCATCAGATTGATGCCAAAAGCGAGGGGTTCAATTACCATTATGAAAGCGTGGTTTCTGGACCAGTCCCCTTGCTCTACCCATGGTGGAGATCATGACACTGGGGTTGGAGCTATTTTCAGGCACAACACAGAAGAAGAAGACAACAACGGCAATGAAGACAAAGTGCCAGGATATTGGATGAGGATGCGAGTCTGGCCAATGATGCATTAAGCAATCATCTCTGGAGGTGGTACAAACAAGAATGAGAGTTTAAGCAGCAGATTGGTTTGGGTGGGGAGGGTGGTGGGCTAATAAAGAGGGGCAAATAGGCATAATCTTCATGATGGAGAGTGTGTGAGATTGAAATCACTCAATAAGATCAAGCAGGGGTCTGATTTCAAACAGAGACAGGAGTTGGGGAAGAATTCAACAAAAATATGTGATGGAAAACTAACACACAAATAGCCAATACTTCAAACTGCCTGAAGCTGAGAGGGTGAGGATTGTCCAGATCGAAGTATAAAACATGTACATGTTACAAACAGAAGATGTGAGAGTTAGTTTCCATAGGCAGAGAATGATGGAAGCAACAGGTTTTGAAAAAGATAGAGTTTGAAATGACTTTTTGTTAATTTTACTATCAAAGGGATTCCCTCAGTATTAGCTATTTCCTTTTGAAATTTCATCAATAGTCTATCATCAATGGGATACCACAACCACAATTCATTAAACTAAATGTTTCACCGATTTTCTTCAGTCAAATTATGCCCTTCCTCTCACTTTAATCATAAACACATTTTACTAACTAACTGGAACTGGTACTGCCAGATATTGTTGCTATTTCATGCAAGAAATTAGAGAGACTTGAAAATTATTTTCACATGGACTAATTGCATTGTGGAAAATATGATGCAGTAGTACAAAACCCAATCAAGTGTCACTATAAGCAAAGGGACATTCCTCCCCCAGACAAATTATCTGCTTAACTTCTCTAGCCCAACATGAAGGTGACACAGTTGTTGCTGTGTATGTGGACTTTTCAACTAAGCTTGGTTGAGAACAACATAATGGATGAAAATTGAAGTCTAAGGAATAGAGAGAACAGTAGTACGTGGCCATGAAAATGACCTAAGGGATGCAAAGCTGAGAGTAGAGGAGAAAGATTGTTCTTCAGACTGGAAGTTCGAATAAATTAGTGTCTCTCAGAGGTCATTGTTGGAAGCAACGCACTTTTTGATATACATCACTGGATTGGGTAGACAGAGGACATAGATTGCAGACAATAAGAACCAGGAGAATCATACAGATTTCAGGACAACGTCGAAATGTGCAGTCACGCAGCAGGTGAAATGGAACTCTTGAGAAATGTGAAGTGATACATTTTAGGAGAGAAAATTTAGCAGAGGCAAGGAAAAAATGCTATTATTTAACAGGAATGCAGGAACAGAAGAACCTGATGGCATACATTCATAAGTCTTTGAAAATGGTCAGGCAAGTTGGGAAACCTGTTAAATGGATATACGTGTTCCTTGACTTTATGAATCAAGGTACACAGCACAAAAACAAGGAAATGATGTTAAACATTTAAGAAAAAAATACTCTTTATTTAGGAATGTAATGTCCAATTCTGGGCACCACTCTAGGATGGATCACATGCTCTTATTGAGAGTAAAGAGGAGATTTTCTCAAATGGTAACAGGAATGATGACTGAAGTTATGTGGACTCATTTGAGAAACTAGGGGTTATTCTCCTTAGTCCAACAAAGGGAAGATTTAATGGAGATATTCCAGATTGGGAAGGGTTTTCATAGTATAAATAAACAGATAATTTGCAAAAGAACTAAACACAACGAGGAAATGGAAGTACATACGTCGAATTGTTGTGATCTAATGAATTGCCTGAAGGGTCATGGAAACAGATTCATTAAAAACTTACACAAAAGCAATTGGATGAACACATGAAAGGAAATAATTGCAGGGTCCTGGGCAGTGAACAGATGGTACTTTCAAACAATGGGCTTAATGACCTCTTTTCAGAAAAATATCTTTTCTTGCTAGGAGGTTGAAGTATAAAGGTAAGAAAATCTTGCTGCAATTATATAGGGCTTTGGTGAGTACTGTAAACAGACCTTTTCTAAGGAAATATATAATTGCCTTCCAGGTGATGCAATTAATGTTCAATCGATTGATTCCTTGGATGAGAAGGGTGCCCACTGGGGAGAGATTGAGCAGAATGGGTCAATGTTCTTCAGAAAAATTAGAGTTTATATAATTGGAGTATAAATATATCTTGAAGGATTTGATGGGGTAGATGCTGAGAGGATGTTTCCCAAATGATTGCATTCTCAAAATAAGGCTTCAGGCACTTAGTAACAAGATCAGGAGAAAACCTTTTCATTCAGAGGGTGAATTTTGGAACATAGTGTGATCAGAAATAGAAGCAGGAATAAGCTATGTGGTTCCATTCAATAAGATCAAGTTTGAGATCTGCAAAATGCAGTGGTAGACAGTGGGTCTCACCACTGCTCAATGTTTTATAATGTCGACCATGATCTGGGACCTCTTGGGTAGATTTGTCAGCACCAATCCTCCTTGGTCCTTCTAATTGAGCACTGGTGAGGTGAGCAAGCATGCCTTTAAGCAGAACATGGATTCACTGTTGTTTATACAGTAAAGATCCATATGACAAAACATACAAAGACATTGAAGAGAAGATTACTCAGAGGATAACTCAGAACTCAGTGGTCTTGGCTATCAGGAAAGATTGAACAAGCTGGAATTCTTTTCATTAGGTAAAGGAGAAGAATGTGGTCTGATAGGTATTAAAAATTATGAAAGGGGTGCATAGGGTAAATGAGGGAGTTTATGGTGAGGTGATAAAGTGAAACAGATTAAACAAATGAGGAAGAAAGGAATGTGTCAATATGAAAAAAGGAGAGCATTTATTGGTGCATAATTAGCAGCACATAGGACGAAATGGCCTGTTTCTATAAAATCAAATTACTGCAGATGCTGGAAATTCAAAACAAACACAGAAAACGCTGAAGAAACTCAGCAGATCTGGCAGCATCTTTGGAGAGAGAAACAGAGTTAAAGTTTCAAGTCTGATATAACCTCTTCAGAACCATTTGTGTACCGAATGTTTGAAAATTAGTCTTGAACTAATGGATACTGGGGACAAGACTGGGTTGACATCCTTGTGTGCAAACTGGATAAGTCTTGATAGTACAGCAACAGGTTTTAAGTGCACAGCTCAAGAATAAGTCATCTCCCATTTGACACTTAGTTGAGAAGAAAATTTGTCTCTTAGAGAGCCACGATGCTCTGGAACTCTCTTCGCCAAAGACGTGGAAGCAAGAGGCAAGGCATATAGAGATTCGGACTAACAAGGAAGTCGGTAGTTCTCAGGGATTGATGGGAATGTGGATTTGAGACCACAATAAAATTAGTTGTTATCTGACTAAATGGTGGAGCAGGCTTGAGAGCTGAATGCTGATTTCTGTCACTAATTCGTACACTTGTATGTTCCAATATTGGATTTGAAACATAACTTAATGACAGTGTAAGGCCCTGGGAATGTGCTTTGAAAGTGAATGAAACATGCGTTGTTTCATGTTGCTGAGATCCCACATCTTAACAAACACAAAAAGACCTCAAGTATATGTGTTGTCAAAGACAGATCTGAACAAGAAGTATGAATGCAGAAACATTATACCCAATGGAACAAACATTAGCTTCACAAAATGCCAAAGATCGTCAATGTGACTACATGCTCAATCCATGCGCTCAAACACTATCATCACTTGGAATACTTTGTGGAAATTTGAATGTGGATATGGTTTATCTTCAACAAATGCAAAACATTTTGTTTTTCTGTTATTTCTGCAGAATACTATTTCACTGTGAACTGGAAAGGACATGTGGAGGCCACATGTTATACGAATGAATCCACACTCCAAAGTTTAATAATTGCAAGATGCAAGACTTGAAAGATTAAAACCTCACTCCAAGTGGTTAAGATCATAAAAATGTATCTATATTATCAATTATATGTTCCAATAACAAACTTTGATTATGAAATTAGAAGTAATAGGTCATTAAATCATAATTATCATTTCTGAACCTCTCAATATCTGCCTGTTATTATCTGTCATTACAGCATTGGTGTGTAACATTGTGTTATGTATCATGTTCTTTCACGTAAGTAAATTTACTTATGTGGTTACAGTCTGATATTTTGCTCACAAAATCTTTATCCTGTCAAAGGTCTACGGGAGTGAGAGTGTGCAAAAGGTCCATTCACATGCTAAATAGAGGAAAGAATATCAGTGATTGTTTAGCTATGTGTCTGGATGATGCTCATACTGTAAGCAATAGCTGGAGTGGAAAATGTAGAAGATAGGTATGGGGAGGCAGCATTACTTGTGCGAGGGTGAGATACATTATCTGGCTGTTAGGTGTGAGTCCTGACTGCCAGAGGATGTTGTGTGTGAGGATTGGGTATGTTAAATTGAGTGGTGGGAGATGGAGGTGATGTAATAGATGGGAGATGCCCTGTGAAGATGCATTCAGCATGACCAACAGCATGAGGCCATTAAATACCTTGCATCATCAATGCCAGGACCTCGGGATAGATGCTGGGAAATGATCTCACCGATCACCTGCTCCTAAACCCTTATAAAGCACTTTGTGGTTCCTAAGAAACCATGATGTTTGTCCTGTCCTTCTCCACTACTACCCAAAAGGAAAAATCTGTAAAACTGACAAATGAGACTTCTTAGTGCAACTCATCTTGCATGGAGGTCCAGTGCACCAGTATGTGTAGTTCTAAGCATTACTGTTTTTGTGCTGTGTAATGGCCCCCAGTTTGACAGTCAAAATACCACAGGTCTCCCTCTGTCATGGTGTTACCTTTTCCACATTTAGAATTGCATAAATTTATTGAGCAAGTGCCTCTTGATCTTCAAGTGAAGCTCCCCTTTAAGAGGGGTAGGCTGTCTTTAAGGGGCAGAAGGCACGTACACAATGTATTATTCAGCACTAATAGACCCAGATCCTTGCAAAGCCCCCACTTACCTTCCTAATGGCTTATCAGCACATTATCTTTCTTTGACTCATGTACAAGGACCTTGAAATCTTACTGAATGCCATCATTAATATCTCCCAGATTTTGAAAGCTATTTTGTTTCTCCAACTATACTACCAAAGTGAATAATTTCACACTTTTCCACACCATACTCACTCCGCCACCCTCTTGTTTTCACATAACTAGCCTAATTTCCTTTATATGTCTTTATTTGCGCAGCTCATTTTCCCATCTTTATAAATGCTGCAAACTTGTATATTTAATGTACTCGATTGCTAAATCTAAATCATTGATATAGATTGTAAATAGCTGAGCCCCAAATACTGACAATTGTAGCACTCACCTTGTTCCAACCTGCTAAACTATTTATCCTTACTCCCAGTCTTTCTATCCATTAACCAATCCACAATCCATGCTGATATATCATCCTTAACTCTGGAAATCTTAAACTTTTAAAAAAGCCTAATCTTTGGCAGTTTTGAAATACCTTTTCTCCCTTAGCTATCCTGTTAGTTGCACCTTTTTAAAAAAACTTCTCTTTACTTTTCTTTAAGAAAAAATATGAAGCGGCAGGACGTTGGTTGAAATGATTAAATCATCTTAATTTAAAAATCAGATGATTTCAGCAATACATAATTAGAAAGATCACTTCATACCCTTTGGGTTTTTACAGTTTCGGAATTTATTGCTGTACAATTGATTAAGTCCCCATATATCTGAACACCTACTTCTTTTTATAAAATATTTCTTTGTTAAAATATATCTTTTATAATTGCAGTTACAGGTATTCACATCATTATGATTTCTTTTCCTGTACTCCCACCTACACTGAAATCCCTTTCACAGAGACTCAATGATGTAATTTTCCACTGTACATGTCTGACATAGTCTCGCATGTTTTGCAGTGATAGGAAGAAGGTGAGTAAACTGACAGTAGAATTATCTGAACTGAAATATTGTAATAATTTAATTGCTCATACAGCATATCTGAATTTGTACACCATGTTGACACTCTGCACCTTCACCCTAGGAACTAAGATTGAAAATGTGCAGATGAGTAAGTGGAGACCTCTTTCTTTAAAACACAGTAAAAATAGAATTCCGATACCACAGGAGGTGCTATTTATTCATGCTGCTTTTTCTCCTGAAGGTTTTTACTCCTCAGTGGATACATTTTCACATTTTTACATCAGTGTAAGCTTACAATTAGGTAATTAATCAGAAGGGTATAAAGTGTTACAAGGTGACTTACTTTCTAATTCTCCCCTTTATCCTTTTAATCTCTGCTTCACCACTCTACAGCTAGAATCCAAGCTGAGAACAGGAACTCATCATGTGGGAATTGTGGGTATGAATCTGTCCCCTACCATATTGTGATCATAAAACTAACCCACATGGATGACCATCCATTGTGACAACCTTTGACCCAAAAGCAATAATAGAAAGGAAAATCTAGAATCACTTCAAAGTATTTAGGAAATCCTTATTTTTTTTTAAATTTGAAAAGAGCCTTAAGAATTGTATCACCTGTAATGGGATCTAATATACTTCTTGGACAATAAGAAATATTGGTGCATGTGACCTGATGACCTTTGACCTGGAAACAGGACCAACAGGAAGAAAGTTAAAATATGGGGGCCATGTGGCAGTCAGAAGAAGAGAAGGCAAGATAAATTACGCTATCATGGCTGACAACAGCTGAGAGATGAGAAGGTTCTGGAATGAAGTGTGCCATTGTAGAGATGACTGCATAAGCAGAAACTAAAAGAACTGCAGATGCCATAAATCAGAAACAAAAACAGAAATTGCTGGAAAAGCTCAGCAGGTTTGGCAGCATCTGTGAAGAAAAATCTGAGTTAACGTTTTGGGTCCAGTTCCGAGAAAGGGTCACCGGACCCGAAATGTTAACTCTGATTTCTCTTCACAGATGTTGCCAGACCTGCTGAGCTTTTCCAGCAATTTCTGTTTTTATTGCATAGCCAGAGCCTTATTTAGACAGAGTTTTTCACCTGATGAAGAATTGGTTAGGACTCTGAAGAGACTGGAATCTTGTCCATGGAAGATTCAAGCTTAGAAGTTCATTGTAGCCTAAAATGTAGCCATTTGGGGTCATTGAATTGCTTAGAGACTCTGTGAGATAATCTTTGTGGTATCTCCCAGTCATGTGTAACTTTTATTTCACATTGATCGTGATTTTCCTGTTGTTATGTTTAATTTACAGTGATTCTGATATATGGTAACATAAAAGTTACAAAAAGTAAAATCTTATACAATATATTTCCTCAATAGGGAGAGGCTGAATAGGCTGGGGCTATTTTCCCTGGAGCGTCGGAGGCTGAGGGGTGACCTTATAGAGGTTTATAACCTCATGAGGGGCACGGATAGGGTGAATAGACAAGGGCTTTTCCCTGGGGTGGGGGAGTCCAAAAATAGAGGGCATAGGTTTAAGGTGAGAGGGGAAAGATTTCAAAGGGACCTAAGGGGCAACTTTTTCATGAAAAGGGTTGTGCATGCATAGAATGAGCTGCCAGACAAAGTGGTGGAGGCTGGTACAATTACAACATTTAAAAGGCTATATGAATAGGTAGGGTTCAGGGGGATATGTGCCAAATGCTGGCAAATGGGACTAGATTTATCTATGATATCTAATCAGCTTGGATGAGTTTGACCGAAGCGTCTATTTCCATGCTGTACATCTCTATGACTTTATGACTGTATTTGAGAATTGCTCACTAAATTTCAATCTTTTGGTTGACAAATCTCAATCAGAAACGGTAACACCATCTACACTCTGTATGCACTGAAAGAAAGGAACTTTCTGGCAATATCTACAAAGGGGCAATTAGAAAGTTTGCAGGAGATATCAGTTAAAATAGATAAGTAAACAGGTTAAAATGACAAACAGAAGAACGTCACACAGCAATTGTGTTTAACCTTTGTTGACTGATATCAACACAGTCATGTTCACACTGGAGCCTTTTCGGAAACATTCAGTTGTTAAGAAAAGATTTCAGCTCTCACATCTCTTTTGGTATCACCTTATCACCGTGTTGACTCTACTGCTCGACTGGCAAGATAGTAAAACAATGGAGGGACGCTTGTATGGCCTGGTTACGGAGTTATGATGGGAGACGAAGAGAACTTCTACAAAACTTTCTGGTCCTTACATTTTTCATTTAACTATTTGGAAAGTGGGAAAATATAGATAAATCAGATCTCTTAGGATGGAAGTTGTGTTTAAAAAGTGAAAAGACTGAACTGGCACAAAAGGTACTGAAATGATTCGATTTTTGCACCAATTTGGATTGTACTTCTTCATAAAAATAAAGACTGTCTTTTTGGAGAGTGGGCGACGGGCCTACTTCTGAATTCAGATAAATGTTTCCATTTGTGCTGAGAGATCAAATGAAGGTCAAACAACAATTATTCTCCACAGAGGCATCTAAACTGGGTGGGATTGTGATTATGATTTGTAATTGATTTTGCATTTACTTAGTGCACAGTTTTGTTTCTTTGGCTAACACTATTGGATGTGTTTGTTAAGAAAGAAAGGCAGTCTGTAACTGAAATGATGGAACATTATCGGCCAATTCTTGCCAATGAAGATGATTTTGTTTCTAATTTAAAGCTGAAATAACTGTAAAGCTGTAAAGGAGGATTCTTTTGAAATTGGCTTTGTCTGTTTGGGTGGGAGAGGAGAGATGATGTTTTGTTGAAAATAAGTAGTTTTATTGAAAATACTAATTGAAACTCTAATTTGTGTTAACAAAAGCAAAGTAATGTAGATACTGGAAATCTGAAATACAAGCAGAAAGTACTGGAAAATTCAGAGTCCTGGTCTCATTCTCATTTTTTTTGTATTTGTACTATATCCTTTGAACAGATGGTAATCAGAATTGCACATAGTACTCAGATTAAGAGATTAGATCAGGTAAAGCAACCAATGATGAGGTCAACCAGGGCTGCAAAATCTATGGATTGAAGGAGGATGATGATACATACAATATTGGGAAAGAATAAAATGGTGTAAGATGTACAATATGTTGGATCTCAATGAAGATAAACTGAGATTCAGATGATAATCTGAAGCAAGAGGAAACAAAAAGGGGGAAAGTAACATGATTCCTGGGTACCAATGCTTACCATTTTGCAATTCTAGTTTCAGAGGTAGTAAAATGGCACCTCTTCTCCACACAGCACAATATATTATACAGTGAACATACATGTACTGCATTCATATTTAAAACAAGTAAATATCAAGGCAACATACAAAGAGGGACTAAGGAGAAGCTGATTGGATGATCATAAAAACAATAATTACAAAAGCAAAGCTGCGACTTCAAATTACATGGGATTTCTAGCATAAAATAATACATGACTGCTTCACAAGAGGCAAATGTGATAATTGAGTGGTATGTAGATTTGCTAGGTTAACAGATCGGAAGCCTGACCAAGGAGATTTGGGTTTAGAAGGTTTCAGATTGCAGTGATAGCTGATTTGTGTTTTCGGTTTCATATTGATCAATATTTCACCTATTGGGGTTGAGAACATTCCCCCTCTGCCTGCAAATGGCTAAGGCCTGGCCCTGGTGGGTTTCTTCTGCTATTTGGCCTCCCAGACGGTGTTCCAACTTGTAATTATACGCACTTAGCATTCGAGCCCGCTGCTGAATTCAGCCTGAAACTATAGGCAGCACTGCCTTGTCCTCTTTAATTAGGCCTAGCAGGTGTTTGTGGTCTGTTTGTATTACCAACTCACATCTGTAAAGGTGTTGGAGGAGCTTCCTGATTCCAAATATGGCTGCCAAACATTCCTTTTCTATCTGGGCATATTTACATTCCGCATTAGCCAAAGTCCTGGATGTTTGCACGATTGGGCATTTTTCTCCATTGGGCCACCTAAGAGCTTATATCACCCTGAACCCGTACGGGAAGGCATTGCATATCAATACCAGATCTCGCTTGGGATCATAGTGTGCCAACACCTTCGAGCACGATAGCTGTTTCTTTACTTCCCTGAAAGCTATGGCTTAGCTACGCGACCATTTCCAAGATTAACCTTTTTATCAGAGTTGATGCAAAGGCGCCAGGATGGAGACAAGGTTATGGATGAACTTTCCGTAATAATTCTCCAGCCCAAGGAAAGACCTCAGCTCCGGTACTGATGTGGGAGCAGGAACACCTTTGATGACCCTCACTTTATCTTTTAACAGGTGTAACCTAGTATTGTTGACTCTGTAGCTCAAGGCGGTCATGTAGGGTGCCTGGAATACATATTTTACCTTTCTAAGGCATTTGCCTGCTTGGAGGAAATGTCTAAGGACTATGTCCAAGTTCTCTAAGTGCTCCTTATTAGTATTCCCTGTTATTAGCACATCATCTATAGAAATGGTGAGCTGTGGTACACCTTCTAAAGTATTGTCCATCGTCCACTGAAAATTTGCACAGACTGATGATACCCCAAGGGTAGTCTCTTATATTGGTACAAACCCTGATGGATATTAACTGTAACATACTTCTGGGAATCCTCATTTAAACTCAACTGCAAGTATGCATGGCTCATGTCAAAGTTTGTGAAGGACAGCCCTACTGTAAGCTTTGTGTATAAATCTCCTATTCACGGGATTGGGTATTTATCCAGTCGTGAAAAGCGATTTACCATTTGTTTAAAATCCCCACAAAGGCGAACCGACCCATCAGGCTTTACAATCAGTATGACCGGTGCTGCCTGTTCCACAAAATGGACTGATCTGATAATTCCTTCACTTTCCAGCCTCCTGGTTTCTGAATCTACTTTTGCTCTTAAGGCAAATGGCACTGGCAAAGCCTTGCTGAATCGTGGAATTGCTTCCTGGTCAACATGTAATGTGACCTTGGCTCCTTTGATAGTCCCTAGACCTTCCTGGAAAATGTTTGGGTATTTAATTAGGACTTTACTCAGGCAATCATTTCCTAATTGAAAAATGTTGAACCAGTCTAGGTGAATCTTTCTTAACCAATCATCCCATTAAGCTTGGTCCCAAGCCTCTTACTAGGCTGCTCCTCATAAGAGACTGGAATGGAAGTTCTACCCTTAATCTGTAAAGGTTCCCTGGCATTGGTTCTCAGTCCAGCCGAGATCTTGCACAGACCTAAAGAGTCATAGTCATAGAAATGTACAGCACAGAAACGGACCCTTCGGTCCATCTCTTTGTTCTACGCTGGGTCTGTGATCATTGAAATGGCTACATTGGTATCAACCTCCATTAGAACTGGGTGACCATTTAACAAGACGTTTATTTTATTTGGTTTTGATCTGGATGTTGCTAAGCAACTTAACTGTTCCAAACCAGATGTAGGTAGTCTTTCTAGGGTGTGCACTCTCTGAATAACAGGCTATGAGTTCAACTTCGGTCTTATATGACTCTTTTGCTATCTTGAGTCCACATACCAGCAGCAACTACAATGTTTGACGGCCCAGATCCTAAGAAAATTTTATCTGTTTGGCTGAGGTTTGTCTTTGTTTTGGGGTTTAAATTTGCGCTGACCTATAGTTCCTCTATTCAGGATATGTAATTGCCTTCACTCAAATGGTGTTCCCCAAGCTCAGTCAGACTGACAAGGGTGTCCACTTCCATTGGAATACCCTGAAATTCTTGTGCTCCACTTGTTGCATTTTCCAATGATAAAGCCTATTGTAGTGCCAATTGAAGTCCACTAGGTGCTTTTTCATGGTTACATCATTAATCCCATCCACTAAACAGTCTCTCAGCATCTCATCAAGGGTTATACCAAAGTCGCATGCCTCTTCCAATGGTCTTAACCTAGTCAAAAATCCCAAAATGGATTTCCCTGATTCTTGAATTGCTGAGTAAAACCAATAGCATCTCAGAATTAGAGGAGGCTTGGGATTGTGATATTCCTTAACTAAATCTATCAACTTTCAAAAGGCTTTAGTATCTGGTGCCTCAGAGAAAGTCAGGCTCCTAATAACCAAACAAGCTGCAGGTCCACAAGCTATCAGGAGAATTATTTATTGCTTTCCATCTGCCCCAATGTATTGGAGTTAGATATCTACTAACATCATCCCGCCCCCTTGACCTGTCCGTCCTCCCTGGACTGACCTATCTCCTCCCTACCCCCCTACCTACACTCACCTTTACTGGCTCCATCCCCGCCTCTTCGACTTGTCTGCCTCCTCTCCACCTATCCTCTCCTCTGTCCATCCTCTATCCACCTCCCCCTCTCTCCCTATTTATTTCAGAACCCTCTTCCCCTCCCCCATTTCTGATGAAGGGTTTAGGCCCGAAACGTCAAGTTTTCCTGCTCCTATGATGCTGCTTGACCTGCTGTGTTCATCCAGCCCCATGCTTGTTATCTTACATTAAAAATGGACCTTTAATGAGGGAGTGGAGACACTCTCAGAGACCTACAGATGAAGAATGGACCCGAGACAGAAATTGCTGGAGACAGAAAACTGAGTTAACATTTTGAGTCCAGTGACTTTTCTTCAGCTCCTGCTTTCTCTCCACAGATGCTGCCAGGCTTGCTGAGTTTAAGCATCTTAGTTTTTATGACATGGAACGGACAGCTATTCACCAAATAGCCATACAGCCCAGATATTGCAAAGAGATATTGTGATTTGCACATGAAATCCCCATGGCAGGACATATAGGAATATAAAAACCTCATGCATTGATAAACAGGCATTTATCTGGCAAAATTTCCAAATGATGTGGCGTAGTACTGTAAAACATATCCTACATGTCAGGTTGTACGTAGTAGGGAAAGCTCAATACGTAATCAAACCTTTAACACCATTCCCAGTTTTTGAAGAAAGATTCAGTCAAGTGTTAGTAGATGGGTAAGACCATTTCCCTGAATGAAAGTGGGACTCCAGCGTACCATTACAATTGCAGATATGACCACATGATTTCCAGAAACAATTCCTTTTAGGGCAGTTACAACTTGGTCCAAAGAAGCTTGTCACATAAAATTTATTAATGAATCCTGGAATGAAATTTTGGTTGATGCAGAGGACGTGCTGGTCAATTCTTTGGAGAAATCTAACTGTGATGCAGAAATCATTGATTTGTTTAAAGCAAGGGGTAAAAGTGCTGAATCTAAAGCCCTAATCAATAACCCTGTAATAAAAAATGATGGACAACAAAAATCTGTTCAGTTCAAAGATTATGAAACCATTGCTCATTGTCCCATAATAAATTCATCTATAGCATCATGCTCAAATTTTCACTGCAGTGTTCAAGAAGTAGACATGTTATTCAACATCCAGAAGAACAAGGGAGTACAGGCAAATTCTGTGCAATTAAATGAACGTGATATTATGGAACATCCCTCAACAGTTTCCACAGTAGCATCATGTCTAAATCATTCAAAGCTCTGAAAATGACAACATTGCCCCGTGAAGGAGAGACGAAGAATATTCAGGCAGTGTTCATAAAATTAAAGGAATGCAAAATAGTTGTTAAGATACCTGCTACAAATACTGCTTTGAAATCCAGTGTAGATCAATCAAATTGTAGTCAGAAAGTAACAATATTTCTCCGCATGCTTGTGGTAGGCTTTAAAGTGCTGAAAATCCCTGCTGGTTCCGATGAAGAGGATTATTCGGAAAAATAGGAAATGCAATGAATTTGAAATGCAGGAAATTAATAGTCAGTCGCAATCATCAAGATTGGAACTGGAACCTGAAGCAACTGACGATAAAATTGTTGCAGATATTCAGTTCAATGAACAAACAGATTTGATAAGTTTGAATGAAATAAAAGGATCAGACAGTTTCAATGTTGTTGGATCAGGCACAGTGGACAAATGTAGCTCAAAACAACATTTGGGAAATAAGCCTCTGAACATACAGTTTGAGACTGATGTGATGGTTCAAAACAATTGCTAATTGGTGACATGTTGTTGCTTAACATGGAATGAGAGTGAGTTGCTACATCCTCCACACTTCACGTCAGCTCTGATGAAGAATCATCTAGACTCGAAACGTTAGCTTGCTCTCCCTCCATGGATGCTGCCTGACCTGCTGTGATCTCCAGAATTTTTTGTTTTCAATTGTTTAATACAAATACTGATCACTACTCAAAGCAATCAGGTTTCTCTATCAGTCTGAGGAAGTGGACATCAATGAAGCAACTGTAACAGCACAGCAACTACAGTTGAAAGTAGGGAAATGCATCTGAAAGCAGGTGTGTGGGGAAAAAAGTTTCTATTTCAAACCTTGATGATGACTTTACTGAAACAGAAATTCCAGAGAATTTATTTGAGTTAGAATCAAAGGAAGATTCCAATGTCTCTAATCTGAAAGCATTGACCTTGGGCCCAAATACATGCAATACAATTTTAGACACTTTTTACAGAGGAAATTACTGAGGAACTAAATTGAGTTTATTTTTCATTTCAATTGAAGACATTGAGTGTTATTATCATAGATTTACTTCATTTTTCCTTTGGAAACAGGAAAGCTTCCTGTTTCTGAACAAGACTTTTGTGGAAAATTTAAAACTAAGAAGTAATATTATTCAGATGGAGTTTATTGATTCAACCATTCAATGTAAAGCTTGTTCACTTTGCTGGTAAAGATAATAACATATCAGATGCATTATTTAGAATGTAATACTGGTGCAATAAGTTAAGTATTTGAGAATGATGATAAAAAGATCGTATAAGACATGCAGCAGGTAAATGAGAATGAATGAATGTAGGTCTTATGTTTTGTTCAACAACAACAATAACAACGAAAACAAAGTTGCTGGAAAAGCTCAGCAGGTCCGGCAGTATCTGTGTGCGAGAAAACAGAGGTAACGTTTTGGGTCCGGTGACCCTTCCTCAGAACTTACGTTTTGTTGTCTGTGTATCATATACCTAGTTTTTAAGCACTTCTTCTTAAATAATATTTTATTCTTCTAAAGATGGAGGAATATGAAGACCACTTTTTTCTGAATATGAACCATCAGTCACTAGAAATATTGCTTTCAGCCAAGGAAATTGTGTAAGATGATGTTTTTAGTAATTTTTAGAAACAAATGAAATGCCTTGTGAATTGTATCTACAATGTTGCTTTATTCCAGCACTGAGGGAGCATTCCAGATACAATGGACCATCTGTGAGAGTTTAGGGCAACATTGACCAGAGACAATCTTTTGATTGGCTTCTGGATGTGAACCAGTTATGGGCTCAAGAGGGTTCGGGTAAGTAATATCCACTTGAATGGTTCTTGGGCAGGAGGCAACGACATTTAGTGTGGACATTACTGCAGAAACATGCAGCATCAGAGAGAGATCACTGACCTTTCTCCCTCCCTTCTGTGTAAAAAGTAAAAGAAAAATCATCAGTAGCTGCCTACCCTCCCTCACCTATGTCTGTCTGCAGATCCTCTGTCAAAAGGAAAAAGGGAGAAACCCCTTTTAGAAGCACTGAAAGGGTGAATCTTCAACCAGTGAATAAAAGACTGAGAGTCAGCGAATCGACAACCTCACATCATTAGCAAAGAATCAGAAGAAGTCAAAAGAAAGCTGAACGAAACCAACTCCTTGATGTTTACGATCTGGACTGGTGCCAGAACTGTGCTTCTCTGACATTCAGTTTTACTTCTCCAGCCTTTATACCTGTGTCTTGTCTTGTCTTGTCTCTTTATGTCTGAATGTATGTCTATGGAAATTTTGGGAAATAGATAGATTTGACGTTATAGAGTTACAGGTTAACAATTCAACTTGTTCATATTTAGCCATTGGTTTAAAAAAAGTTTGATCTTTTTCTTGTCAATAGAAAGAATAAACATACGTTACGTTTTAACATAAATTTACTTTAACATAAATTAGGTAAACATCAGCATTACGTAAATTAAATTTTCACATTTGTGGGAACTCTGGAAATAGTGGGACTTGATTTCCAGTGCACTACTCCAGTTTGTCTTGAAAGAGCGATACACCCTGCAATATATCTGGTAGTCTCATTTTGGTGTAGAAATCAAATTGACACTATTGGATCAGCATCTGTGAGATGTTTAATTTGAGCATAGCAAGACCATGATATCTCCAGAATCTTAGGTAAAATGAAGTCTTAATGATTTGAGGACAAAATTTGTCGAAGAAATTCCATATTGTTTTACCTTTTGACTATTTTTGGTTTACCTTTAGGCTTTGTGGTGTAAAAACCATATGTTTGAGTAGCATTGTCTAGAAATTCTTCAGAAAAACACAAATAGATTTGGACATCTAACAGGTCGACTTGGAAGAATCTCTCATGTCATTGCTAAAATGCTAGAAGTTATTCTCTCTTAGTATTGCTGCTGGAACTATTATGTCCTGATTAAACTCCTGCCATGCACACAGCCCCACTACTGGGTACTTTTTGTTTGACTGCGGGTTGTTTGCTGTCAGTGTTATCACTTCTGGGGCGGTAGGTAAACAGATATCTCAGTAAACATAAGATGAGTGTGTGACCTTGTGGACATTGACAGGTTGTTGTTTGTTCCCTGTGGGGGTCAAACTAGTATATCAGGTCATGACTTACATTTGCTGAAATCCTGATACAAGGCATTGCCAGACCTTCACCAAGCCGTCTTTTGTGGTACCTGCTTTGCCACCAAAATAATGTAAATAAATATTCCAAAGCAAAAATGTAATTCCCCTACCCATTGTCTATTCCATTTGTACGTTATAGATATGTTCCCACCTTTGCTGGCAGAGATTGACTATCTAATAATTTTTCATGCAATGCACAGCAAGTAATGAGGATGATTGATGGTTTGCAAATCCACTATAGATTTGTCTATCGAAATAACATGGTTACCAGTGTTTAGTAACCTCATTCTTAAATTTCTTAGGTCCAGAAAGGTAGGAAGTGTACTGCCTGATCACAAATGTATCTTACTTAAAAAAAACTAAAGTCTCTTTGCTGGATCTTATTCAATCGCTCATGTAAGAGTGATATTGCCTGGCTTTGTTAAGACATCTTTGTTAAGATGGTAATATGCTGACTGTTAGCAAGATATGCATTGTAACGAACAAATCATGTGTCTTGTTAAAAATGCAGTAAAATTGAATAAAAGTTCTGTAAAATCAATCAACACTTTACCACAAATGCATGAACGACTTCAACTGGCTTTTTTTGTCTTTCTAGACAGGAAAATGTGTAGCTAGTTGGCTGCAAGGAACAACAGAATAACTTGCAAGCTACTAGAATCATTGAAATAAAAAGGTAAGCTCTCTAACTCAGCTTCAATACAAAAAGATTACTCTGATGGAGCTTAATTCCCAATATGTCAAATCTAATCTTGGGAGCTCCTTTAAGTCTGCCCAGCTATCTGCCTTAACCACATTAACAAGGGTCACCAAAAAATGGATTCTTTTGAAATTTTTTCTCCTTTGCTTAATGGTTGAGAGCAGTGTGGCTGCCAGGGTTTGTTCATGTTGTTTGTCATAATTGCTTTAAGAGCAAAACAAGTGGACAATTTGACAGTTTGCAGCAGGATTACCGATCCTCCTTTCAAGTGTGCGGACAGCAACAAGGCTGCTACTACAAAACAGCTTTTACATTTTGGTTCCGTCTAAAATGCAGAATGATTAAATTGGTCAAATATTATGTCATGGGAAAGGAGGAGGCCTTTGTGCTTGTGAGTGAGATTCAGTGGGGAGGAAACATCTGCTTTTCATGTCAAACTGGACATCAAGTGTGCCACACTGAGAGTGGGGTGTGGCCACAGAGTATCAAAGGTCTAGTGTAGAGCTTCCAAAACAGTGGGTCACGACCCAGAAAAGAGTTTAGAGGAACAGGCTCTAATGATTAGCAAATGATTACTGATATTAATTACCTAGCAAATTATTCCACACATTTATCCTCTCAACAGGTTTATTTCTGCTGTCTTTTATGTTTATTGCATTTTAATAACTGGATTTGATGAACACACATCTGCCATCATGTGAATCAAGCTCAGAGTGCAAAGTGGCTGACTCTGCTCCAAAGTCCCATCACTTCCAGACCTCTTCTTTTTAGTTATTTGACTATACATTAGGCAATGGCCTGGTGGAATTATCACTGGACTATTATTCCAGAGATCCTAGCTAATGTTCTGGGAACCTGGTTTGAATCCCACCATGGCAAATGGTGAAATTTGAATTCAATAAAAATCTGGATGATGATGATTTAATGATGACATGAATCGATTTTCAGGAAAAACACAATTGGTTCGCTGATGTCCTTTAGGGAAGGAAATCGCCATCCTTACCAGGTGTTGCTTACATGTGACTCCAGTCCCACAGCAATGGGTTTGACTCTTAACTGCCCTCTGGGCAAATAGGGATGGGCGCTACATGCTGGTCTAGCTAGTGGTGTCCACATCCCTGAATGAATAAAAAAAAAATTACCCATTATTTCCTTATTACTGTAGATTTATAAAGCTGGATGTTCCCTGAAACTTGTTATCAGAATCCGATTGGGTTTAGAAGATCACACTGCTCAGGAAACAATCACTATTTGTCATATGCTCCAGGAAGACCAATTAATTGCTAAAGGGTGGGATCAATGTCCAATTAACAACAGTAAGGGGGCTTTCAATTCACAAACCCTTCCAGTGAACAAAGCAGCAGGATGCAATGGAAGGTAAAATGATGAAGAAAATGCTTCAAAATGGCAGCACCCTGGTGTTGTGTTGCGTCATGGTCTGTGTACCACTAGTAGACATGCTCGTGATACGATCACTGTATCATAGCATGTAATCGGAGGGCATAAAGGTCTCAAACTCCTTCTTGAAGTATGACATGTTACTGGTAGCTTGTTTCTGAATGCTGCTAATAAAACCATAAGAAATAGGAAGAGGAGTAGGCTGTTCAGCCACTTGAGCCTGCTCTGCCATTTAATGGGATCATAGCTATTTGCCACTCCTCACATCCACTTTCCTACATTTCCCTATAACCCTTGATTCCCTGACTGATCAAGAATCTCTCTCTCTCAGCCTTATATTTCCACAAAGACTCTGCCCACAGCTCTATGTGGCAAGGAGTTCCAAAGATTCACAACCCTCAAGAGAAGAAATTCCTCCTTATCTCAGTCTTAAATTGGCATCCCTTTATTCTGATACTATGCCTTTTAGCCCTGGACTTTCCCATGAAGGGAAACATCCTCTCAGCATTTACCTTGTCATGACCCTTAAGAATCCTTCAATCAGATTATCTCTCATTCTTCTAAATTCCAATGAGAACAGTTCCAATCTGCTTAAACTTTGCTCATAAGACAATTCCTCCACACTGGGAATAATCCTAGTGAACATTCTCTGAACTATTTCCCATAAAATAATATCTTTCTTTAAATAAAGGGACCAAATCTGCTCACAGTACTCCAGACGTGGTCCCACCAGCACCTTGTACTGTTGCTTTGCTGTATTCCAATAGTTTAAGTAACCTAGGCACATGTGTGCTTCAAATGTAATATTTGTAATTAATAAACTGCAATTAATATCTTCATGGATTCTTCAATTCTACAAATTCCACAATTTCTTATGCAGGGTAACATAAACATTGCTGCATCAGGTAAAATACCCTTCTGAAGACAAAATCATTTCAAAGTTAACAATGGTAGCCAATCATAAAAAGATTCCAAGATCTCAGTGGTAGATACTTGGAAAACTAATTGAAGACCAACTGAACGACAGCTCTACACATCAGAGAATCTCGACAAGCATCAGTGACAATTTCCACTAAGAGAAAGAAACTAATCATTTTCAGATGAAACCTATTTTTGGAGCATCAGAAAATCTGATGAAGGGTCTAGGCCCGAAACGTCAAGCTTTCCTGCTCCTATGGTGCTGCTTGGCCTGCTGTGTTCATCCAGCCTCATACCTTGTTATCTCGGATTCTACAGCATCTGCAATACCTTTTATCTCTTGCCTCTTAGCTGGAACCTGGGAGTAGGCAGCGGCTTGATCTCTTGGCAGCAGATATGTTTCTAGGCAGATCTAAAATTAAAAGTAACAAAATGACTTAAAATCTTTTTCTCTTTAAAGATAGTGCTTAACATTGAAAAGATTTCAAAGTAACAATAATTTTTGACTGGAAAACGTCAAAGGCACTTGTAAAAGATTTGTGCCATCATCCAATAAGAGGCTCAGTATTTTACTCCGAAGTAATCTGGATGTGTCATATATAGGAGATTTAGCAAGTTTTGAATTAACTTTTTGACAGGAGGAGGAGGGGTAGAATCACAGCCAGTGGTGACACGGTCATAGCTTCTCCAGAATAAAACAAATCACATTGAGATGTGATGTGGTCACAGTATAATGATATGGGATAGGCCATTTGTAACTGAGATGGGAGAAAGTTCTTTACCCAGTGAGTGTTCAGCCGGTGGAATTCTCTGCCGCAGAAAGTGGTTGAGGCCAAAACATTGAACGTTTCCAAGAAGCTAGATATAGTTTTTAGAATCAAAGGGACCGAAGGGAATGGGGAGAAAGCAGCAAGAACTAGATGCTGATTGGGATGATCAGTTATGATCATATTGAATGGTGGAACAGGCTTGAAGAGCCCTTGTTGCTGCCCCTATTTTCTATAGAAAGGATAGCATCAGTAAATGATACATTCACATCCATGATCCTTTCAACCAGATTCAAATTTTCTCTTAATTGGAGCAGGAGTCTCATCACCCTGAACTTTCAATGTTCTTTCAAACATAGGCATATTCTATATTTTGTACAATCTTCTGGAGAAACATGTGGGTTAGGTTTTTGGACACTCAGGGGCATGAGACAAAGTCACAGATATAATCTCCCTCTCCCAATATACATCTCGCTCAGTTAAAAAGAACAGTCCACCAAGAAAAATTCCGAAGGATGGGACCCACTCATAGTTCAATAAAATAATTCACGATGACATCAAAGCTAAAGAAAAAAATGTACAATTGCACAAAAACAAGTGGACAGAATATAAAGAACCACAATGAATGAGTATAAAATAACAATGGCAGAAAAATCCGACTATGAGAAAAAGTTGACTAGAAACATAAAAACAGACAGTAAGAATTTCTACAGATATCTAAAGAAGAAGAAAGCTAACAAAATGCGTACTAATGCTATATAAAGGGAGTCTGGGGAATTAATAATGGAAAAATAGGAGATGGCAAATGAAATGAACACCATTTTGCACTGGTCTTCATTACTGAGCACATAAATATCACCCCAGAAAAAGGTATAAATCAAGAAATTAAAGGAAGGGAGGAACTCAAGAGAATCACAATCGCCAGGAAAGTGAAATTGAGCATCTGTTGCAACTGAGGTCTGATTGGTCCTTGCGCCTGGATAGATATCATTCTAGGATCGTAAAAGAAGTAGCTAGTGGGATAGTTGATTCATTGTTTTTAATTTTCCAAAAATTATAAGTCTTAGGGAAGTTTCCATTAAATTGGAAGATTTCAAACATAGCTTGAGAAAGGGAAGGAAACAGACCATCTCAAATCTGTCATAGGAAAAGTATTGCAGCAGTTATTATTGAAGATAATATAGGAGGGTACTTAGAAAACTTCAAGCTAATTAGGCAGAGTCAACATGGTTTTGTGAAAAATTATGCTTAACCAATTTGCTGTAGTTTTTTTTGAAGAAGTAACATGTGCTGTGGCTTGAAGGGAACTGGACGATGTACTATACTTTCCAGAAGGCTCTCACTAAGGTGTCACAGCAAAAGTTATTATAAAAAATAAAAGTTCATGATGTAGGGAGTAACATAATGGTGTGGACAGAAGATTGGCTAGCTAATGGGGAACAAAGAGTAGGCATAAATGGTTCTTTTTCTGGTTGACAATATTTAATGACTGGTGTGCTACGGGGCTCAGTGCTGCCATTTCAAAACTTCACCATTTATAGAAATGATTTGGATGAAGGGACCAGAGGGAATGGTTGCTAAATTAGTTAATGACCTAAAGATAGGGGCGGTACATTGTCTCAGTTGTTAGCACTGCTGCCTCACAACATCTGGGACCCGAGTTCACAATTCCAGCCTCAGGTGACTGTCTGTGTGGAGTTTGCACATTCTCCCCGCATCTGCATGGGTTTCCTCCAGGTGCTCTTGTTTCCTCCCACAGTCCAAAGGTGTGCAGGTTAGGTGGATTGTCCATGCTAAATTGCCCGTAGTGTCTGGGGATGTGTATGTTAGCTGGATTAGCCATGGGAACCGCAGGATAGGGTATGGTCGTGAGTCTGGGTGGGATGCTCTGAGGGTCGGTGTGGACTTGTTGGGCCGAATGGCCTGTTTCCACACTGTAGGGATTCTGTGAGGTAGGAAAGTAAGTTATGGTTAGATTTATTAAATGGGCAATGATCTAGCAAATCAAGTATTATGTAGGAAAAGGTGAAATTGTCCATTTTAGCAGGACAAGAATAAAAACAAGTAACAAAGGAAGCATATTATCTAGATGGTTAGAGATTATAGAGCTCAGATCTGGGTGCTCGAGTATCCAAATTGCTAATGTTCTGTGCAGATGCAGCAAGTAATTAGGAAAGTTAATGGCTTATTAGCTCTTTGATCCTCTTAAATGTCAGAGCAAGCTGCTGATCAGAACCTGTACGTGCATATGGTCTTCCTCCCGGTCTACTGCATTCGGATTCTTAAAGCTAAGTTGTTGTTCTCTTTGGAAGACTAGTACGGGAAATTTGCCCTGGTTCCACCTCAAATACTTACTCCTCAAACAGTATGACAAGAAGCAGAATATATGGTGATTTATATAATTGCTATTCATGGGACATATCCGTGCATGACCTGACTGCTATGTTTCCCTATAACTCTTCAAAAACAAGGTACTTAACTGCTTGTATAACATTTCAGGAAGTCCTGTGATGGTGAAAGACACCATATAAATGTAAATTCTTCTCTCCCCAAATCTATGTGTGTCTTGTTTTTTAGGGAAGAAATACGTATAATTACACATTGTTACTTTACTTACCCGAGGAATTTGTCCTTCTTACATCTGCATTATTTATCTGATTTGACTTCTGATGCTATCACAAAATACCTGACTGAAGTACAGAGGATGGAAATTTTGTTGGTGTTCCCTGAGGAAAGCAACAACATGTAATGACACAATGATTTGCACAAATTCAGTAGGGAATGGTAATATCTAATCCTATCATTGTGCCATAACCCTGCCAATCAGACCCCGAAATTGGTGAACAGATTTCAGCCATTGCAATGGTGACACTTAACTTAATCACAGTTGGCACAGAGGTCCTAACTGCATCATTGTCCCCTTGTTTAAGTGAAGCTCTTGGTCACAAGTATTGAAAACGGCAATGAGCTAGCCTCTGACAGAAACTTGTCTTTGTTTCCCTAATTCTTCACCCTGTTCACTCCAGAAATCAGATTGGGAAGCCAATAAAAATTGGACCCACTGTGTCTGCAGCTGTCATTACCTTGAGTCTCACCCTTAAACTGTGACATACCTACCTGTGTCTGTCAGAGGATACTTAATGATTCCTGTGTCAGCAACTATTCGTTCACTGGTTTCTGTTCTCTGCTACCAATGCAACTCTGGAACAGGGATGGCTCTTCTGTTGTTTGTGAAGTCTTACATAACATTAAACTCTTACGCTGCTTGATCCTTTCAAACCACCAGAAGTGACACTTATTAGATCGATCTGTGTACACGTTCTAAAGATGAACAAATTAAGTAATGGATGCCATTTTTTTTTTAGGTGCACCTTGTACACGAACATTCCAGCAGGAAAAAACCCTCCAACCCTGGCTACATCCTTGTAAATCTTTTCTGAACCCTTTCAAGTTTCACAACATCCTTCCTATAGCAAGGAGACCAGAATTGCATGCAGCATTCGAAAAGTGGCCGAACGAATATCCTGTAATTCTGCAACATGACCTCCCAGCTCAATATACTGACCAATAAAGCCAAGCATACCAAACGCCTTCTTCACTACCCTGTCTACCTGGGATTCCACCTTCAAGTAACTATGAACCTGCACTCCAAGGTCTCTTTGTTTGGCAACACTCCCCAGGACCCTATCATTAAGTGTATAAGTTCTGCCCTGATTTGCCTTTCCAAAACGCAGCGCCTCACGTACGTCCAAATTAAACTCCACCCACCACTCCTTGGCCCATCTCATCAAAATTCCATTGTACTCTGAGGTAACCTTCTCTGCTGTCCACTACACCTCCAATTTTGGTGTCATTTGCAAACTTACTAACCATACCTCCTATGTTCACATCCAAATCACTTACATAAATGACAAAAAGCAGTGGACCCAGAATTGAACCTTGTGGCACACCGCTTGTCACAGGCCTCCAGTCTGAAAAGCAACCCTCCACCACCACCCTCTATCTTCTACCTTCGAGCTAGTTCTGTATCCAAATGGCTAGTTCTCCCTGTATTCCATGTGATCTAACTTTGCTAACAAGTATACCCTGAGGAGCCTTAGCTCAATTAAACTGAACAGATATGTACACTCACTTTGGTACTGCTCCTTAGTCCATTATACCTTTTCCTAATTTGAATCCTGATCTTCTGGAGCTTTATGTCTCCATTCATTCCTTGCACTTTTGATCTCATTTGTAAGAATAGAATATCCTTTGGTTGCATTACAAGTTCAACAAAAATTGATTTTAAAATATATAAAGAAGCATTCCCCTTTCAACATCAAGTATCCTGGACTGAGTAAATCATGTTTCCTTGCTCGAATTCAGGGTTATATGGCAAACTCAGGAACCTTGTTACATATACAGTCATGGAAGGGACGATCCCTGTAAATTTCTTTAAGGTCAGCCTTTCTTCACTGTCAACTACACATAGCCTCAAAAATTCTAACATTCTAACTTTGGAGCTTGTATGCATATATGCATTGAATCATGCCCTTAGTTAACATAGAGGCAGGCAGTTTTGAAATGTTAAAATTGTGACCTAAAAGCTTCCATTATCACCATCTCTTTTCTTTGCTGCATTTTGCATTTAACCCTGCTGAATGAGGTTTGCATTCACATATCTGCTTTAAATGCTTGCAAAGATCTTTAGACTTGACAAGTTCAAGATCTAAACAGAGCTTAAAATCCATGCGTATCCACAGCAGCAAAAGAGCACAGTCATTCCACTGAATTGCATCTATTGTATTAAGCACATTGAGCCTGTCCCGTGCTGTCATGGAGCAACATCTGCACACCAGGATCCATATCCCTCTCCCAATCAACAGCCATCAAATCTTCTGGAAGAAGTAAGGCAAAGTGGGAAAAATATGTTTCCCTCTAGTATGCAGGTCCCCCATACAAAACTACTACCGTTAGTAATAACCTTTTCTTTATTAGAACCTAATCAATTCCTATGAAGCTGACTGTCATTTCTAAGGACTCAGACCTCACTAAGTGATTTTTCAAAATAAAAAGAAACAGTACAAACCTGGTCAATTATATGAACCAACCTGGTAATATTCTCAAATGATGTATCCAAATTCATGTGGAATGAGAGATAAAAGGAACTGCAGATGCTGGAGAATCCGAGATAACAAGGTGTGGGGCTGGATGAACACAGCAGGTCAAGCAGCATCATAGGAGCAGGAAAACTTGACGTTTCGGGCCTAAACCCTTCATCAGAAAA